>JADBJO010025693.1:10000-23455 GCA_016801955.1 Conus betulinus
AAGAGGACAGATTGGGCTGGCTAGGCTGGTAGGTCACCCACCTGCACCTGAACCGGCAGGACAGCATGTGAGAGACACGACTGGCACTGGCAGGCCCCTGCACTGAGTGTTGACAGTTAGCAAGAGGGGCACCTCACCCCTCCACAAAGTGGAGGGGGGACCCCACCCCTCCACTAAAGTGTTGACAGCTAGCAGGAGGGGGACCAGACCCCTCCACAAAGTGTTGACAGTTCGCAGGAGGGGCACCCCACCCGTCCACAAAGTGTTAACAGCTAGCAGGAGGGGCACCCCACCCGTCCACAAAGTGTTGACAGCTAGCAGGAGGGGGACCAAGACCCTCCACAAAGTGTTGACAGTTCGCAGGAGGGGGACCCCACCCGTCCACCAAGTGTTGACAGGAAGGTCAGGAGTAGCAGGAGCCAGCTTTGACTTGTAAGTCCTTGCACTAAGCGTTCACAGGCAGCACAGCAGTGGACGGCTACAGCAACAGAAGGAAGCTAGAGAGAATGGCGCGACAGTGTCATCAATCTACAGCTCATCTCCCTCTTCGATAGTACAAAATGGACCAACGGATGCCACTGATCCTGCGACCAGCCTGGACGCCAGAACGACAGAAAACAGGAAAACAGAACTTGCGTACCGCCAAAGCTGCAGTACTCACAAAACTGACCAAGGCCAACCCTCACACACCAAACTACCCGCCGGCACACAAACAGGATGCAACCGTCGTGCAAAAAAAAAAAAAAGAAAAAGAAAAAAAAAAAAAAGAAGGAAAAATTGTGACCCGAAGCTACAAGGACTCTCGTGTAGAGAAACGAAAGCAACAAAGATTACCGTTGAAACGGCAGTCTCCAACGTAACTACCATGCACAACCTTCGCAGCCGAATCTTCGAAAATCGTAAGCGTAAACCCATACGTGAACTAAACGTGGACAGAATATACTGAGAAACGTTCGGATATCGTACCCCCGTCACAGGGCTCTCTTGCAGAAGGACGTGTCCGTATCAGGTACGTGTCCGTATCAGGTAGGGCAACATAAGATTGTTCGGCCATACTCATGGACTTTACCTGAGATCCACACCTGTCCGTTCGTCCGTCCGTTTGTGTATTCCTATGACAAGCGAAATATTCTATACACAATATTTGACCTATAACTGATAGTTAACTTACTACAAACATATCTGATCAAGGCGACATCAGGTTATAGGATCTAAACACGTGCAAAAGATAACAACAATAATTAACAAAACTATACAGAGGACCATTTTCTGTTAGTATGCCCGGTATGTCAGGCAATTAGTATGCCCGGTATGTCAGGCAATTAGTATGCCCGGTATGTCAGGCAATTAGTATGCCCGGTATGTCAGGCAATTAGTATGCCCGGTATGTCAGGCAATTAGTATGCCCGATATGTCAGGCAATTAGTATGCCCGATATGTCAGGCAATTAGTACGCCCGGTATGTCAGGCACTTAGTATGCCCGGTATGTCAGGCAATTAGTATGCCCGGTATGTCAGGCAATTAGTACGCCCGGTATGTCAGGCAATTAGTATGCCCGTTATGTCAGGCAATTAGAGAAAAAAAATACTTTGCAACAGTTTTTAAGATACACAGATAAATCAACACATTTACTATTTGTTCAGCAGCAATGTTTATTTATCATGCTTTAAAAAAGACGGCACAAGACATAGTATGATAGACTCTATGTTCGATAAATTTTGTCGTTTCCTCCAAATGTAAACCGGACAGCGACTTAAAGAACACTATAAAGAAATATACCTTTTGTTTCCATACTTTTTTATTTAAAGTTTAGAAATGTATTTTTTAGCTTGTTTAATCTTTTTTCCCCAGCTTTTCTCGTTTATCTCAGATACACAAAATGTCACCTTTGCAAGCAAGCTAACTGCCTTGCAGTGAATGTTCTGAGTTCTGATTTCTCTCTCTTATTCGGCGTGTGATGGCAGTTGTCATTTCATCATTGAAGGTAACTTCTTTCCACGTTTTTGTTCACATTCCATGACGTTTGGCCTCTGTGGTAATGTAGCCTCATCTTGCTGTTCACCTCCCCAGCCGCCTGCTTCTCTTCTTATGAGAGATGATCGTACAACTCAAGTCTGTGAAGATGTTCACTTGAGAGTTTTATCATTCATTTCAGCAGAAGCTGAAACACGAATTCCAACGAAATTTCAGAAAGTGTCGCCAGCCTCTCTAACTTCACAATCTTTAAAAATGCTAGGACACGCACTTTTCCGTCAAACTGTCGGCCTTATTTCTGTGGCTTTTCTACGATTATCTCTCTCTCTCTCTCTCTCTCTCTCTCTCTCACACACACACACACACACACACAGCGTTTTGCAGTAGGCCTACACTTTCCCTATATCCGACCAGGTTACCTCCTGCACTTTAGCTCCTGATCGGTTCAAACTAGGACACACTTTCCCCTCTCCTTTGTAAGCAGCTTGCGCGCTGATGTCATCCTAGATCAAAATGAACTGGCAACGACCAGACGACAATCAGTCTGTTTGTTTTTTACTCTGCACAAAAAGTTTTGAACGCCTGACATTGACGTTACCATTAGCAGTCCAGCACACTGTCAATGTTGAGATGCTTGATCTGCAGCGTAGTGAAAGAAAGAAGAAACAGATACACCCGAAGATGCGGGTGGAACACAGAAAAGTGCTGGTCTCAACTGCCGAACCAACCAGCTGGGAGACAACGGCTTCTAAAGCCACAGCTATTTGGGGGAAAATAGTTTTTTGTTTTTCTTTGTCTGTAGGTTTTATGCTTTCTTTTGTTTCAAAGACGGCGCTAGGCACAGATACATAGGTGTCCCGTTGCATGTGTAGTTACAAAGGGTTACAGGTGTAGTTACCGTTAACAAAGTCCAGTTTCATTACAACAGTCGGCAACTAGACCCAGCAAACGTGAAGGGCAAAATGGCTATTGCTTGCTCTGAAGAACGAAATGGCCATCGCTCGCTTAAACAGCGCAGTTATAATGTTGTGAAGACCACGGATGAAGCGAAGCATGATTTGAAGTTATAAATGATTTTATTGAAGCATCAAATACTTTATTTATGAGTTCTCGGTGATTTGAAGTGGTGGAAAAGAACAGTGGGTGGAGCAGATGATAGCTGGTAGGAAAGATGGTGGATTCTGCACCATCAGGATTCACCTTGCTAAATGACAAGCACTGGGGAATCCTCAGAAACGAGGTCCAGATTTCAATAAAGATGCAGGTTTGTGATGCTGTTGAACCTACGGTCACCAGAAAACAAGATGACAGATCTTGGTTGGTGAGGACCGGGTGCACGATCCATCATGTCTCGCTTTCTGAAAAACTATTCCGTCATCAGGTAACTTGTTACAGTTGGTTTCACCTTGTCTTACTTTCTAAAAAGTGTCTGTCAGATGTTCCCACTCTGTGCCACCTCAGAGGCAGTACTCATTCCGACACCCTGACAACGGCCCGGTCGGCCCCGCCGCAGCCCCGGCACCGGCAATCCACAGGCAGCAGTCAATGTCAGTCCAGCAACCCACCGGAGGAGACACTGCACTGCTCCGAGTCACCTCGGTGGTGTTCAGTGGCGCCTATTCTCATCTAACATACAGCAGGTTTTTACCACCTACTAAGCCCCCTACTGACGACACAGAAACTTGAGACTTTTTGTATGCTGATCGATGAGAATGAGGATGATTATGATGTACTACGGATTTTCATTTCTTCTGAGACTACATGACAGGGCTGTACTCTACGCTTCCTTTCATAATATATCCTGGCGTCAACCAGGCCTGAGAGATACAGACACCTGCAGTGTTGGTCAGGAAATTTGAGCAACACTCTCAGAAACGCATCCATTAAAGTGGATGAAAACTCGGCTGTGTGGTCCCAGTCTTCCCAACTGAGTCCGCAGCAAACTCAACTCTGGGTAGGATCCGGTCGGGGCAGAAAAACCCCACATGACTTCTGATGGGATTCGAACCCACTTACTCCCGCCGGGAGTCCGCGACGCTAACCACTTCGCCACGGCGGCTGGTCCGTCATCAGATAACTTGGTACAGCTGGTTTTATTCCGTCTTATTTTCTGAAAACTGTCATCAGAGAACTTGTTACAGCTGATTATATCCTGTCTTGCTTTTCCAAAACTCTCCCTCATCAGGTAACTTGTTACAGTTGGTTTTATTCCGTCTTACTGTTTCAAAACTCTCCGTCATCAACTTGTTACAGCGTTTATTCCGTCTTACTGTTTCAAAACTCTCCGTTATCAGTAAACTTGTTACAGCTGGTTCGGACTGTGCTATTCGTTCTGTCTGTCTCGCTTTCTGAAAAGTAACCGTCATCAGACGAACTGTTACAGCTGGTTTTGTCCTGGCTTACTTTCTGAAAAAATGTGCGTCTTCAGGTGATTTGCTACATATGGGTGGAGTATGTTGTCAGTCCTGTCACCGAGCAATTCATACCCGCCTTTACAATTCTTTAATCCGGTCTTTTTGTTTCGTTTCGTTTTCAGTTCATTAGTTTGTTTTGAATTTTCCTCTTCGGCAGTCGAAGCATTTGAATGAAAAAGGAAAAAAAAAATTCCTGTCTGTTTGCAGATGGCGGCGACAACCAGTCCAAGCTACATGGAAGTTCACAGGTAATATGTTGTCATGTGCTGCATCATACTTCTCTGTGTTCGTCCAACTCATAGTCCTTATGAAGTGTTACCTGCAATATCTTATGAATGAGTATAAATGAGAGCGTATCCACCTTTTTAAACACGCGTGCAAGTTCTATTACAACTTTGTCTGTCTGTCTGTCTGTCTGTTTCTCTCTCCCTCTCTCCCTCCCCCCCCCCCCCTCTCTCTCATCTCTCTCTCTCTCTCTCTCTCTCCTCTCTCTCTCTCTCTCTCAAAATGATATGAGAATGAAGCAAACTTCGACTATTTTGTAGTTGTTCTGTGAACGCTAGATATATGAATGATGCCTGCAGTATGACTTGGGTGGGACCCAGAGAAGTACTGTCCCCAGCTCCGAACAAATGAGCAGGGAACAATCCCTCACCAGCCTTGGAAGCCACGCTGTGTAGACAGGGCGTGCAGACACGCACAGGGCACTCAAAGAAGTCGTCAAGGGACATCACTGCTCCCTGGCAGATTCCATTGTAAAATGGCTACCGGATGTGACATGACAGAACCACCACGGAACGTTCCCATGGGTGTACCAGCTCATATTTCATGGCTGCAGAGCCAACCGGCGAAAAACGCCGCCGTCGAGCAACTGCCGCGTGTATCCCAACTTAGCACTATGTTCAACATTCATCGTTAGCATATTGTAGTAAAATGTTGATGTTTGAAGCTTCAGATTCTAGAAAAATCATATATTTTGGCCCCTGAACATGTATATTTCCGCCAGCTTCCAGGGATCTTACTCCTAGACCGCAGGGGTGGAGAGTGGATGGGACCTTTGGTGCTTCTCGACATCTTTTCTTCAGGAAGTTTGTCTTGATTGGCAGCTATATATTTCTGGTAAAAAAAAATCCATTGAGCTAAGAGATCTTTTGTATCATTTTTTTCTCTAATGTTTGATCATGTTTCTTTTCGTGATTTTTTTTTTTTTACCTCGTTTTTTTTCAGAAACAGAGATCATGCTGGTTTTTCTGCAAAAATTATCAAACGGGAGAACCGGTATGTATTTGTTAGATTGTACATGTTTTTTTCTGTGTCATTTTCTTGCAGATATATATGGGTGCGTCAAACACATGCACAAACACTTGTTAGCCATACAAACATTGATATGCTCTCTCTCTCTCTCTCTCTCTCTCTCTCTCTCTCTCTCTCTCTCTCTCTCTCTCTCTCTCTCTCTCTCTCCGCCCCCTTGTGATCACAAATGTGAAACAGACGAAGATTTATAGACAGAGACAAATAAACAAGTTTTAGTTGCTAGTCATGCTTAGTTAGCCCCTTAGCGGGGCAAGGGCCGGATGAAAAAAAGCATGTGTTTGCTTATCTGTTACCCTTGGAAATAAAGATATTATCATCATCATTGTCATCATCATCATCATCATCATCATCATCATCATCTCTCCCCCCCCCCCCTCGCCCCCCCCCTCCCCCCGTCCCCTTGTGATCACATATATGAAACAGACGAAGACTTATAGGTCGATAGAGGTGGAGACAAATGTACTCAGAGAATGAATGAATTAATGAGAGAGAGAGACAGACAGACAGACAGACAGAGAGAGACAGACAGAGAGGTGAACAAAGTACAACACACTCTGTAATGAATTAGGCGGACAACAGTGCCCCTTCATACTTCTTTGGAAAGTACGGGTGCGACCCAGAAGGGCAGCATAGACATGATCTTAGTTACTGCTCCTAATACAGCCCTTCTACACGGTGTGTGCTTGTGGGCGACAACTGTCAGAGATTATATACACATACATGCGAACGTTTTGTTGTTGTCGTTGTATGTTTATCATTTGGAAATCCTATCATATTTGTTTTGTTTCTATGAAACCAGTAAAGAAGTATCAGAGCTACTAGGACAATTTGCACAGGGCAGTTATAATGATGATACGCGCGCCCATCTTGCGCCAAATCTGAGAAGATAAGTGATTGTTCGTTCTTCATTTTCATCGTCCTGAACGTTGCTTATCTTGCCTGAAGAAGACCGAAGAAGTCGAAACGCGTCGTGTTTTTGTCTTGTAACTTCTTTGTCCTTATTTTTTGCAGACTCACAAGAATTATTCTTAAAATGGTTTTTGTACGCACATTAAAAGCACTCTCTTTACCCTCCAGTTTTTAAAGTTTGGTTCTACTTGTTCTTCCGCAGAGCCATTGATGGGCTATGGAAGGGGCCCTCTCTAGCTGTTGGCCATGTGTCTGCACCAACTTCCGGCTCGTCGTCAGCAACAGGAGTGACCTCCCCTCGTCACCGTCATTGTTGTCATCGTCAGCTCTCAAACTTTTGTGCTTGTGGTCGTAGTGTGTGATGCTGGACTACCGTCTTTGGCTTTCTGACGTGACTCTTGGCTGCTTGGAGAAATCCAGTCCTGTGTTGATTTTTTTTTTTTTTTGATTGGTTTTTTTTTTTTTTTTTTTTTCCGGATTTAACGCCCTATCAAGTCTTATAGATTTACTTTACTTTTACTGTGATGGATGACATAAGATGTGCGTGAGTTGTGTGTATCCGTTTGGGGGGTGGGGGTAAGAGAGGCATGCATGCATGTGTGTGTGTGTGTGTTGTGTGTGTGTGTGTGTGTGTGTGTGCGCGCGCGCGCGCGCGCGCGTGTACACGTGTGTATTGTAGCTCTGTTTTCAAAAGATTGTATTTTTCAACAAGACAACAACAGTGTGTTTGATCGTGGAACAAAGTTAAAGGTCCTTCAGATTATCGGGGTCATTGTTAACCATTACTGAATAATGGACACATATTCACATATTCCTGCTCTATTCACGTAAGTTATTCCTATAGTATATTGTTGACATGAGTCATCAAATTATAACAACTCACACATACAGACAGATTGAGAGAGATATAGTGTGTGTGTGTGTGGTGTGTGTGTGCGCGCGCGCACGCACGTGCACGCATGTGCATGTGTGTGTGTGTGTGCGTGCACATGTGAGTTTTGTCCATGCATGTGTGCACACATGCGCATGAATGGATGTTCGTGATTTTGAGTCCTATATTGCTCAAACTTGATGGAAGGAATGGATGTATGATCTGAACCAGTAGTTGCAGGGAGAGTGGCTGGACTTGTGTTGTGATTATGAATGTCACTTTGTGCTCATTTACAAGTTAGCTGTGTTAGTTAGCTCTCAGTGATTTGAAGTCAAAGCAGAGGCTTGTGTCTGCATGCTATGACATCTGCCTGTTTCTCTTTCCTGTTTCGCTTCCTTGGGAGGTGAGCTTGTGTACATTCTATGATGATGATAATGACAATAGTAATAATGATGATGATGATGGTGGTGATGATGATGATAATGATGGACATGATGATTAGACTTTGTCGATGTTCAGTGCAAAGAGCTTGCTTGCAATGTGTTTGTAGGGTGCCTTGCTATATAAAGTCCCTGTCACTATTATTATTATCATCATCATCATTATTATTATTATTAACATTGTTGTCCTCCATCATCATCTTTATCATCATATTATTACTATTATTATTTCTATCATCATCATCATCATCATTATTATTATCATTATTATTATTTGTTGTTGTTTTGTTATTGTTGTTATGGTTGTTGTTCCCTCTTCTTATTGTTATTAATTTTTTTTTTGTTGTTGTTGCTGTTGTTTGTTGTGTTCTCGTTGCCATTATTATTATTATTTTTATTATTATTACTATCATTATTAATGTTGTTGTTCCTGTTATTTTCTTATTTTTGTTGTTGTTATTATTTCTATTAAGACTGTTGGTTTTGTTGTTGTTTGTTGTTTTTGTTGGTGTTACTACTACTATTACTACTACTGCTGCCACTACTATTACTTGTACTATTATTACCATTATTATTATTATTGTTATTGTTTATTATTATTATTATCATTATAATCATCATTATCATTGTTGTTCTTATCATAATTATCATTAATATCATTTTTATCATTAACATTATTATCATCAAAAGGCACACACATATGTGATACATGCAATAGATACATACGCAGATTAGATACATACGCAGCTAACCTTGAACTCTCTCTCTCTCTCTCTCTCTCACACACACACACACACACACACACACACACACACGCACGAACGCACGCGCGTACGCGCGCACGCACACGCACGCACGCACGCACGCACGCACACACACACACACACACACACACACACACACACACACACACACACACACACACACACACTTAATTTTGTATTCTTAAAAACCAAACCAAACAGAACACCAGTTACGTCAGTGTGGTGAATGCGACTACAGAGTCCGAGGAACAGTTCATGGCTTAAACTGAGGGTCATTACCTCTCTCTAATAATGTGACACCAAGAAATTGAAACAAAAAAGAAAAAAAAAATCGTAAAATAGCTATAGACTGGTTCCTATCTAAGCAGAAAACGGTCCTCAAGAACGCTGTCCACTTTTTTTTTTTTTTTAAGTGCTCAAAGGAATCTAGAAAATGATAATCATTCAGTTACGATGCTAACAGCGTCAAGATCTTTGTACACGACATTTTAATGTTTGTCACTCCTTCTACATGTAGGCACAGTTGAGAGAGAGAGGAGAGACAGTTGGAGAGAGAGAGAGAGAGAGAGAGAGAGAGAGAGAGGGAGAGGAGAGAGAGAGAGAGAGGGTGGGTGGGAAGGGGGGAATATTCAATACATTCCTGTAGACAATGTTTAGAGTATTACAGATTTTCACTCCGTGCATTATTTCCTCAGTATAGGATACATGACTGGCAAAAAACAAAAAAAAACAAAACAAAACAAAACAAAAAAAAAAACCGAAAAACAAAATAATACTGTGGCATCAAAGAGAGAGACATACAGACAGAGAGAGAGAGAGAGATCGAGAGAGAGAGAGAGAGAGAGTTCTCATTATAGTTCACTGAAACAATTTTTTTAGTCATCATCAAATAGACTGGAACAGAAGCCTATATCTGGTTCCGACTGACCATAAGGAAAATGGAAGCAGTGAGATTAACACAAAAAAAAAAAAAAAAAAGAAGAAAGCTTTTAGAATTTATGGGGTTATCAGCGGTTGCAGAATCCGTCTCAGAATCACCATTGTAAAAAAAAAATGCGGACTGGACTTTCTCAAGACCTGCACATTCCGCATGATCCAGTACTTGACTCTGCGTGTTCTGGACCCATTGGTTTCCCCATGTCATTAGTTGACCAAAGGGAGAACAAGATTCAGACGTCATTATCTGATGATGATGAAAACCTGTACCCACTGATGTTTTTTTTCTTTCATCGTCTTTTTTTTTTTTTTCCCTTTTACCATAGTGAATCTGAACGATTTTTTTTTCAGCCAGAACAGTCTCCCAGTAATTTGGCAGGGAAAAATAACCCATCGTCGATTTCAATAATTCAGTGCTTTAATTAAGAGGAAGGTGTGTGTGTGTGTGTGTGTGTGGGGGGGGGGGGGGGGGGGGGGGGGGGGGGGGAGGGCCGGGGGGGGGGGGATATGTATGCTTTATGTAGAACCTGTTGGTTCTCTGTAAGGGGGACACATCTTCCCTATGGGCTAAATTTAGCATAGAGGCCAACTTGCCCCAACACTGATTTTGGGGGTCACAGTTATCAATGACACTGGATTGAGCAAAAGCGTCAATATCTTGGTTATTCTGGTTTTTTCTCACAACTACACATTCTCTCTAAAACTTTTGATCCGAACATATATATATAATGCTGAACAATAAGCAGTGGGGGGAAAAACAAGTGCAGGTTAGCAATTCTTCCATCATTATAGTAATGACTTGGCAAAGATTTGAAATTTTAAAAAAAAAAAAAAAAATTGAAAATGAAATAAATGGGAAAATGTATATCGTAAATATGAAAACCCCTTCACTAGCTGCATGAGGAAACTATTGCAATCCCTCTCGACACCAGATCTATATGTGTCGCCTGCTCCGAGGCCTTTCGTCCGCTGGATCGGACTCATCAGGGAGACACGGCTGATTGTGTCTGTGCTCTTGGCGTCAGATAGAGACACACCACAGTTCATAATTCTGTATATATATATATATATATATATATATATATATATATATATATATATATATATATATACACACACACACATACTTTTAATTAGAAAACCTATACCATGCTTTCTGGGTCTTCCGTGACTAAGTGACTCAATAAAAACATCATATCTTATGAACGGATAGTGCTATGCTCACAAAATCTTAGCAGTTTGTCAACGATCTAAATAGCCGTTGGTCACAGAAATTTCATGTACGGGCACAATTAATTATCAGCGTAATTAGTCGCGGTTCCCCTAGGACCTATACATTTTAATGGGTCGCACATGACCAGCGCCATCGGGTGAGGAATATGCTGCTGAACCGCTCTTCATCAGGTGTGGGTCTTACAAGACCCGCGTGATCTGAATAGGGATAAGCAATAGGAAAAGCCTCTACAACATGTGTGGGTCTGGGGCCACCCGCACGATCGGGTCTGCGTAGTCAAAAAACGTCATCCGGTAAAGGTTCAAGGATCAATATTAGGTTTTGTTTCGTTTTGTTTTCTTTTGTTTTTAATTTTTGTCTCTAATACGCAACACATGAGGGCCACATCTTTGATGCCAGAAAACAGGTAATTATGTAACTTAGCGCACATACTCACGTATACACAAACGCGCGCGCGAGGCGAGCTCGTGTGTGTGTGTGTGTGTGTGTGTGTGTGCACATGCAGCTGACACATGCTATCACCTAAACGACTGAAACCAAATCTGAAATCGGTGAATTACTGCACAGTTCTCCTGTGTAAAAGAAAACTAATATAATGAAAATGATTTGAATCAACCAAGACAGCATTTGAACGGCAACAGCGATAAATAAAGACTGGCCATGAAAGACTTCGATGATGATGATAATGAACTAATGACTATTAAGATTAACACAACCTAATAATGATTAAGATGAACACAATTTACCATAAATGTAACATTGTGTGACCAAAAGAGCTCATCTGGGGGGGGGGGGGGGGGGGGGGGGGGGGGGGGGGGGCGAGTTTTAAAATGATGCGTCAAATTAAATGATGTCGTCATCAAAGTTACGTCATAAATTACGTCAATATTTTCGAGGCCGCCTGATTAGACAACATCGGCTGCGGGCCTAGATGCGAGTTAGACCTGCTAGTTTGCAGGATGTCTGTCCAAACTAGGATACTAGGAGACCCAAAGCCCTGTCCATTCCATAAAGGAGAGTACGCCTCCTTCAGACAGTCACACCCCCACCTCCTTTCTCCACCCGCTTCTCTCGACTCAGGAAGATACAGGAGAAAAGAGGGGGGGAAAAACCCCCACACAAAAAACGGGGACTGCAGTCTGTATGAAACTGTCCAGTGAGGGATGTAGAAGAAAGAAGTCTGCCTCCCTCGGCGGCAAGAGCATTGTTGCATGACAGCCAGTGTTTAGTCAGGGGTTTCAGACTGCGTGGGCAAGGTCATCCATTCTACAAGTGCTATGCTCTCTACGACTGTTCGTCAATACTGTATTGTTTTCTGTCTCCACAGTTTTCTTCTTCTTCTTTAAATGAGAGTATGTGCTTACAACTATAGGGTGTGTGTGTGGTGTGTGTGTGTGTGTGTGTGTGTGTGTTGGCATATGCATGTGCTTCTGTAGGCCCTTTTCCCACACTTCAGTCTTTGGAAGATTCTATCCTTCGCATCAAATCGTCTGGGAGACTAACAAAGAGGGGCTTGCATCTGCAGAGTTTAGCATGTGATGCACCGTTCTCATAGTCGAGCAACTTCAAATGTTTGATAATACAAAGTCTTTTCTGTTGTTTTCTTCTTGTTTTTTTTTTTTTTTGAATGCGAACAAACGTTTGTTCTCTCTCTCTCTCTCTCTCTCTCTCTCTCTCTCTCTCTCTCTCTCTCCAACATCAATTTATTTTGTGTGCGAATGTGTTGTTTTTTTTTTTAGTTAAAAGTATTATGCGTTGCTCAAATGCATGACATGATGGAGCCTTTTTTTAAATTTTAATTCCAGTCCCCACAGCAAAACTGTCACAACTCGATCCAAATGACTGTGCGTCTGCATCTATGGAGTAGGGTCCTGCAACAATGTTGAAAGTAGAAGTATCATCAGAGGTAACAAGACACTGGAGCATAGCGTCTGAATGATGTTCACCCGTCGTGTGAACTCTGAACTATAACCTCTTTCCTTGAAGGAGATGACGTGTCTGAGGTGCTGTGTCAATGATGATGAGAACACTTGCTTGCATCCAGGAAGGATGACGTATTGATGAATGTTTACCGCAACTCGTCTCTACCATCCATTGTTCGTTATCGTCAGCTGCACTGTCCTCAGTTTGTCTATACTTTGCCATCACAAGTGCCTGTGCCATTGCCTGTATCGTGCCCTTTCTTTCTCAGTGTATTCTTTAGTCCTAAAGGATGAAGACCTCCCCTGTGGCTGGCCAACACTGGTGTAGCCAACCCCATCAAACCATGATTATCAACTGGCTCCTGCTACCCACAACTCTTCATTGTGCTATCGGTGAAGATGGAGGCGCTAGGCATTTTCTTCTCAAAGTATGTTGCTAAAAGTTCTCTTTTGATGTAGCAAGTATTTGCATCTCTGAAGTCTACTAAACTGAAAGGAAGCCTAGAGTTCTTCCTTTGTAGTGTTGTCTCAGACGAGTGCTTTATCATCATCAAAACTGTCGACGGTGACCATCATGTTTTTTTAAAGGGTCTCAGATACTGTGGCCCACCATACTTCCATGGTGACGTCATATTTCTTTCCCTCCTTGTGCTCGTGCGGGTTGAGCGTTTGTTAA
>JADBJO010025694.1:0-7500 GCA_016801955.1 Conus betulinus
ATCTCAAAAAGTACTTGGCCGATCTTTCTGAAAATTTGTAGGTATGTTCACTATGGGTCACGGATGATGTTCAACGTTTTAGTTTACCGTTATAGCCGTTACTACGGCTATAACGGCCCATAATGGTTTTTCTTCTTTAGGAATATCAGAAGCACTTTGTCGATCTTTCTAAAAAAAATTTGTAGGTATGTTCATTGTGGGCGATGGATGATATCCGACGTTTTAGTTTACCGTTATAGCTGTTGCTAGTGGCCCACGATGGTTTTTCTTATTTATGGATGATCTCAGAAAGTACATGGCCGATCTTTCTGAAAATTTGTAAGTATGTTCATTATAGGCCCCAGGTGATGGCTGATGTTTACCAGAATAGTAGTAGTACTTTAATTTTACGTCTGTTTACAAACTATGTGATATTAGACAAGAACGGAGAGATAGACAGGCAAATAGAGGGATATAGAGTTTGTTCATGTTGCTTACAAGTGTGTGTGTGTGTGTGTGTGTTGTGTGTGTGTGTGTGTGTGTGTGTGTGTGTGTGTGTGTGTGTGTGTGTGTGTGTGTGTGTGTGTGTGTGTGTGTAGGGACGGGATTGGGCTGGGAGTGAGCGGAGGGTGGTGTACATAACATCAGAAAAACATCAGACAGACAAACTGGACTACAAATCAAGCAAAAAGTAACTTTTAAAGCAAAATCAATATCAGAAAAAATATCTGTCACAGACATGCCTGATAAATGTGGCAGAAATGCCTGAGAGGCACACATTTGAACAAAAACATGATCTCTTGTCAATTTTGTTTCCCCGCATATGCATTTTGTTGCAGAGCTATATTTAGTTCTAAAAGCATCCAGTTTCAATCGATGAAATATTGAAACGAAGTTTCTGTATTGATGCATATCATAAATGTGCAGATTTGGGATGCTTTTGAAATGATCAATACTAAAAAGAGGATTATTTGTGTCTGAACATGAGTAACAGCTTTGTTCTGCCCATTTCTAAAATATTCCCAAGCTGTTTGTTTTAAAATTTCTTGACTCTCTTTCAAAGTGAACGGTATGGAAATAGTTTGTACCCTCGTTCCATTTTCAGCGGTATGGGTATATAGAAATAGCTTGTACCCTCGTTCCATTTTACCAGAATAGCCATTACTAAGGGTTACACCAGCCCAAGACTTTTTTTCTTCTTTTTTATGGAAATCTCACACTTGTATTTTGGATAAACTGGGAGTACGTTTACATGCTTTGCATCTTGTTGTGTATTTGTGTTTTGATGGCTCGGGCAGCATAAAAAAAAAAAGAAAACGTTGACTTGTTGTCTGGCTGTCCATGTTTTGAATATGTGTGTGTGTTGGTGTGAATTTAAAATCGTACACGCATCCGAATTTCTGTGAGTCAGACAAACAGACACACACGTACCAACGCATCCGTAACATCTGGTGACCCCGTAGAAAACTTTCTGCCTTCACCTTCTAATTGTTTTAGGATTAGGATTTGTTTTTGTACCCCTGTAGCGTGCCCCAGTTATTAAGAATAGGACACGTTTACAGACTTTACTTTTGAGAGATTCTGTTGTGTTGTTGTTTGACTGATACTGTGTGTGTGGGGGGTGGGGGGTGCGGTTGGGGGGGGAGAGGGGGTGCGGTGTTGTGCCCGCACGCAAGAGCTTTTTCGTGTGTGTGTGTGTGTGTGTGTGTGTGTGTGTTGGGGGGGGGGGGGAGGAGGGAAGCCCTGCAGCTCTTAGCTGCGTCTGGCTAGGGTTTTTTTTTTCTCGGGGTTCTCCCGTTTTCCCCCTCTCACCCCTTGCTGCTTGGGTAGGACAACCTACCCTTCGGTCAGCCTTGGGTCGGGTGCTTTGGGCGGCTGACCCTATTCTCTCCCTGGGGGACCCCCCTCCCCCCCCCCCCCCCCCTTCCCTTGTCATTTACAATGCTTTTTTGTGCATATTGTATTTTAGTTATTGTGTGTTTTCTCTTGTTCACTTCATTCATATGCAACACACTCACTACATACAATCACCCCCCCCCCCCCTCACTCTCCTTCCCCTCCCTCCTCTTCTCTCTCTCTCTCTCCACTCTCTCTCTACTTCCTCTCTTCCTCTCTCTCTCTCTCTCTCTCTCTCTCTCTCTCTCTCTCCCCTCCCCTCCCCCCCCCCTCTCCCCTCTCTCTCTCTCTCTCTCTCTGTCTCTCCTTTTCCTCCTCCTCTCTTAACACACTACCCTCTTTCCTCGTGCCCTATTCTTCGAACTCAACTCACCCCTCTCTCCCACTGTCCCTCTGTCAATTTCATTGACCACTTTGCTTACAAGGGGAGTATTGCGCATGTTAATGTCTGTACCTTTTTTTTTGTCGCTGAGGAAGGCAAAGCCGAAAATGTCTTGTCCTGTTTTTTGTGTCGTGCATTAAAACTGTGTTACTTCACACTTTGTTTTGTGTGCTCTTCTGTTTTTTCATCTGGTTCCGGTGACGCTGCAGTTTGTTTTCATTTGCCTGTTTGACAGATAGTATTTAACTGATTTCCCGTCTCCAGCGTAACGGGGTATCTCCTTTGTATAGTTTCTAGAGATACGAGGGCCTAGTTCTTTTCCTTCTCTCTTGATTATCTTTTGTTACATCTCCTGATTGTCTCTGTTTCTGCCTTCTTGGGGGGAACTGTTTTGCTTCTTCAGCATTCTTAGGGTTTCTTTCTCTTGAGTGAATGTGTGTATGGCTGGCTGCCTAGGCCATAAAAAAAAAAAAAATCCCAAACGAAACAAATATATTGTATTAATTGATTTACGCATGCGTTTATTGATTATTTTTATTGATTGATATATGCATATGATTATTATTATCACTGACTGATTTATGCATATGTTTATTGATTATTTCTATTATTGATTAATATATGCATATGATTATTACTATCACTGATTAATGCATATGTTCATTCATTGTTGATTGATATCTGCATATGGACTATTCATTTTTGCTGTTATTGATTGATGCATTTGTTTATTACCTATCATTGATTGCTAGTAGCGTTTCCCATACCCCTAAACTTCTGTTGTTAGTTATTATTGTCGTTTCGTTGGGTTTGAACAATAGTCAATATTTTAAAAGTGTGATAAATAAAAATTTTGTGTGAAAGCAAAAACAAAATAATGATAATAACCCTCTTTGAAATATATTTCAGTGGACATAGTGTGATTGCATTTGGTCCACTGACTTAGTTTTTCAATATGGCCTCTGTGGACGAAGATAAAATTTTCACTAAGTACTTACAACGTGGTAAGGCATTTATTTGATATGAAGGACAGGCATTATCAGACTATGCTGATAAATATATTAGCAAGATTTAGAACGAGAAGAAAGAATGAAAGTGAGACAAACGCAGGAGGAAACCATAAGACAAAAGGGAATAGAGGAAACTAAAAGAGAGGGGTTAAAAAAATAAATGAGATAGAGGAAACTAAAAGAGCACAAGAGATGGAAGAAACTAAAAGAATAGAGTTACAAGTTTCTGGCCAAAGTGTAATTTCAGGTCAGGCCCAGTGAAAACCAGAGTGCTAGCGTACCCAGGTCTAACGCCCGTCGTCCTACCTTTCCGAAACTACCTCCCTTTAAAGAAAGGACAGATCATATTGACAGCTATCTTTTCCGCTTTGAAACACCCATGCTCGTTCTCTAGGCTGGTCAGAAATTTTATGGGTTACTTACCTGTCTGCGTTACTTGAAGGTTCGGCCCTAACTAACTTTTAATCATAGTCTTGCAGAAAATAACGTGGGTTCCTACGAGCTTCTGAAGGAGAGTTGTTAAAGAATTTCAGTGTACTACTCCAGGATTGGTTTTCGTACTACGTTTTCGGGTGAGGCTAAACCAGTGCAGATGTACACCTTTGAAACCCTTTTCAGAGCTTCACGAAAGAGTTTATCTTTTGTTATAGAGATTAATTTTTTCCAGTTGTACTCCAGATGGTTTTTCGTACACGTTTTGTGAAGAGCTAAAACCCCTTGCAGATGTAACTATCTAGATAGCGTTTTCAAGTTTTGTCCTAGAGGACGTTTATATTGAAACGGTTTGGTTTGTTTCGTGAAGATGGAGAGTTACTTTTGTCCGAAATCTCATGTTTTGATCTTAACGATGATGCTCCATGCCTTTTAAGGGCCAAGGTTCAGCAGCTATGAGAATTTCTAGTTCTCACTTCCATGTTTCCGCCTACTTGCTGTTTAAATTTTTTGCGTTTTGAAATATTGGCTGACGCTGCGTTTTAATGGACGGAGTCGGGTTTGCCCATTCCCGTGTCGTGGTCATTTCCACGTGGTTTAAGTTTCGTTGGTGGATTCCTGTTGTAAATTAGGAGATTTTGGTTTGGTACCATTTGGGGGGGGGGGGGGGGGGGGGGGGCTAGTACAGTTGTGACGAGCACGTTTTCGTGTCATTTTAAACCCAGTGGCATGGGTGCAAGTTCGTTTGAGGACCTCTAACTATTCCAGAAAGCGGGAGCGTTAGACACGTTCACAGTCGTTGGATTTCGTTGTCCCAGATTGAGAAAATCTTTTGAAGATCTTTATGGATCTTATTTTAAGACAGCAGGTTTCTCGGAGTGGTGTCCTCAAAGGATTTAGCTACTTTTGTTTGTGAGAAAGATGAAAGGACGTTGGACGGCATGATGAAGTCTGCTGAGTCATACAGGCGTGCCCATCCCACTAAGCTCCTTTCCAGGAAAGCTGATGTAAATATTTTTGCTTCCATTGCATATGGAACTTAGGGACAGTCGGGTAGAAGCCCATTCCGTGGTCATTCAAATAGAGGTCGTTGGTATTCTGTTCCTCATACTATTGTCAAGAATCCTAGTACCTCAGCTAGTCGTGGCAATAATTTCAGTGGTAACCGTTACCGTGTCGTGGCTCTCGTCACTATTCTGGCAACAAAAGTTTCACAGGAAATACGTTGGATCAGTCTACCCATATTGTCTGCTTTTTTGTGTAAGAAGACAGGACATGTAGTTTTCTATATGTTCGTGGAAGTCGGGGGTAGAAACCCTTACAAACGTTTGCACTCTTAGCCACCCGGATAGGTGTCCCTTTGTGACTGGCAGCTCGACTGTCGTCGACGAGTCAGCTGACAAACGCTCTCTGTGCTTGTTCTGTTATTCGAACTACGTTCGCTTGTTTAGCTGCGGGAGAATTCACATGAACATTATACTTGGAGTCTGGTTCTGTCAATGGCACTTTAAGTTCTGTACTACGCAATACTTCCTCCTACACACACACACATACACACGCACACGCACGCACGCACGCACGCACGCACGCACACGCACGCACACACACACACACACACACACACACACACACACACACACACACACACACACGCACGCACGCATGCACCCACGATAGCGCGCGTCTCATCTCCCTAAAAGAAGAAAATGGAAATAAACTATCCGCACGACAAGGCCATATACAAATCTCATGAACTGACGAGTATACGTGATTCCAGGTACACTAACACACTGGTATTGGGAAACGGGGTCTGTGGCTTACTACTGGCCACCTGTGTGGGCCATGCTGTGCCATACGTTCATGAAGTATGTGGAAAACTGTATCCTCACGGTTTCCTTGTCATTTTCTCCTTTGCACAATGTTCAGCATTTTTTAGGTCCAAGTATAATTTGTGTGAAATCGTCTCCAAAAAATCTCGCTTCGTCACTCTCTTTCTGTATCCAACAGCACCGCTCTGTCAAGTGTTTCAATCGTGACGTGTCCCTTGCAGCACGTGACACACGACATGCTGGCTTGTGACCCGCAAAGTGTTTGCAGAGGACTGAACCATGGTAGGAGAATGGTACCGTGTACAGTGTGATATGCCTGGGGAACTGGCACAGCCCTATTTTTGCTTGTGCGGTGTCTGAGGAATTCGTCCCCTACAGTCTGCTGTGTGACTTTAGAGAGGACTGTCCTGGTGGAAGTGATGAAGACTTCTGTGTGCCCAGTGTGCAAGGGAAGTAAAACGCACTGTGGACAGCAGCAGGTGCGTTCTCTTTAACCCACTTCTGCTGCAAAATATGTGTAATTGGTAGCGAAAAATTTAACATTAAATGAAGAGATTTTATATGTATGGCATATGGAGTCAAAACATTGAACAAATTTGTCTCTTTTCGCCGCCAAGGGTGGTGAGAGACCAGCAAAGATGTCATTTTCCCTTCTTTTTTCTAACATTCAGTCAGAAATGCTCTAGCCCCCCCCCCGCTCTCTCTCATCTCTCTCTCTCTCTCTCCTCTCTCTCTCTCCTCTCTCTCTCTCTCTCATCCTCTCTCTCTCTCTCTCTCTCGTGTGTGTGTGTGTGTGTGTGTGTGTGTGTGTGTGTGTGTGTGTGTGTGTTGTGTGTGTGTGTGTGCGTGTGTGTGTTCGCGCGCGCGCGCGTGAACATACGTACATGTATGCGTGCGTGAGTGTTCGTGTGTGTGTGTGTGTGTGTGTGTGTGTGTGTGTGTGTGTGTGTGTGTGTGTGTGTGTGTGTGTGTTCGCCGTACCTCGTTGTGTTCCCCTACATAAATACTTTAAATGTGTGTATGAGGATGGAGAGGGATAGATAACATAGTCAGGTTGCCACTGGTAGGAGAGTGAGAGATAACATAGTTGCTTCCCCCCAAAGCCATATTTACAATGATTTAAAACGGAACCATGAAGCTGGGAATCAGGAAAAAAAAAACAAAAAGCAAACCACACAACATAAAATCAAACAGACAAACAAACGAATGTGTGGTATTCCAGTCTACTAAAGAATCTTCAGAATTATTCTTCAAACATATTCAGTGTGAAGTTAAGTGAAGACTCAAATATAGAGATGCATCCTTCCTGTAAACTATGTCATTTGCAGGATATACTTTATGTTAGAAGCGTAGAAGTGTTCGTATTCGTAGCGCATGGTGGTCACTGTTATTTGCAGTTTCCACCCAACTACCCCTCCCTTTCTACCCGTCCTCCATCCCACCTATCTTTACTTCCCCCATTCCCAGCTCTCAATTCCATGTTCTTCATTTTGGCATCGTTATTCAAACATGCAAAGCGAATCATGAATCTTACCTTGGGACCAGAAACTGGGGTGGCCACTGTAGGCCATCGTTTCTCTTCCTTCCCTTCAATATACACATTCACATGCCTGGTACTGTGTCTGAACTAAATGTGTGGGAGACCCTTTATCCTCTTCTCTATTCATATTGACTTGTTTACTCAGTATTGTACACTAGTTTATGTTACCTAGCGATATGTGTTGAGCGTTTTATTTTGTCTTTGCCTGTTTGGGATGTGTGTTGTTTGTCCGTCGAGTCGACAAGGACCACTTCAGTCATCTTGGGGCTGAGGGGTGTGTGAGTATTTGTGGATACACTGTTAGCTGATCAAGCTGATGCATGCATAGAATGTGTGGTGAGAGCTTGGACAGGGAATAGTGGAAGGCCTCTTCTTCATTGCTGCTACGGTCTTTCCTAGCCTGCAGCTGTCCTCCTTTCTTCACATATATTG
>JADBJO010025694.1:12500-23454 GCA_016801955.1 Conus betulinus
TTTGCTGGTCATGTTTTCTCTTCAGCATCATGATCGTCTGCAACTTGGTCCTGTTTCTGTTGATAGCTGTGGGACAGTGTCTTATATACTGGTCAGTAAGAGCTAATGCTATGTCTGACCAGGGATCAGAGACCAGGATCAGAGAGCGCGGTGAGTGGTTAAGTCTAAAGAAATAACTGTCGCCAGACGTCTCTTGTTTATCGCAATGTCGGACTTCCTGTGCTGGTTTCCTATCGGTATGTGTGGTATGTTGTCAGTCACTGGCGTCATCATCCCGGGGGAGGTCAATGTTGCCATGGCTATATTTGTGCTACCACTCAATTCAGCACTCAATCCCTTCCCTGTACACTATGAATATTATCTACGAAAAAAGACAGAAAGCTAAAGAACTCCGTTTTTCAGAAATTTCTTTATACATGCCAACAGAAGGCTAAGCTCAAAGGGCGATCCTCATGAAACTGTCGTCCTTCAGCGCCACGTGATGGCAATGCCTCTGATAGGGTCTCTACTTGAATTTGCATGATCGTCATGGCAAACACTTACTTATTTTCACAATATAAAATACGTTTGCTTTGGGAACCATGTTATTTTTCTTTTCCCGTGGTCCCTTAAATGTGGAATGAATGTTTATGATATGTTTACTGGAAAGTATGGGCAATAATAATTCCAAGCAGAGTTGATTCTAATATGAGCAACTTATCCTCAGATAATGTAATCCTCACCATAATGCATTTCTTCAAGCTGATAAAAAAAAAATGCAGAAGCAATAGTCCTCCAAAGGAAGGAAACAGTATAGAAAATCACAATGCCACTCTTCTAACTTTTCGGACAAATGGCCTTTTTCACGGAAAAAAAACGTAAAACAGGCAATAGATGTCCATCTTTGGAAAAAAATGGACGTTCATAAAACAGTGCCACTACGTAATGTGTCCACGTGTGTGTGTGTTGTGTGTGTGGTGTGTGTGTGTGGTGTGTGTGTGTGTGGTGTGTGTGTGTGTTGGGTGTGTTGTGGGGTTGGCAATGTGTGGGTGTGTCTGGTTAGAGCAAAGAATTGACGTCATAAATATATTAATGTGATTCAAGTTTCTGACGTCATAATATGTGATGTCATCATAGATATATAAATTTTCTGAAATCACAATGTTGTTCAGAGGTTAAATTGGAATAGGGTTGTACAAATTTGTCTTAACATTATCCCTGTGTCTCACATACATCCTGTTGTTTGTTTAATAATTACATCCCTGTTAGACAAATTTGTCATAACATGTGTGTGTGTGTGCGTGCTTGTGCGTGCGTGTGTGTGGGTGTGTGTGTGTTGTGTGTGTGGTGTGTGTGTGTGTGTGTGTGTTTGTGTGTGTGTGTGTGTGTGGTGTGTGTGTGTGTGGTGTGTGTGTGTGTGTGTGTGTGTGTGTGTAAGCACTTGTATGAAATGTGACTAATGTTCACAGTGTGACCGTGCATGGTGTGTCCATCTGAAAAATACATATTATATAATCAATTTTCCTGCACATCATCAATTTGTTCATGTGATATGGTTGTGTGTAAAAAATTTGTGTGTGGTGTTTGTGTGTGATGTGTGTGCGGTGCTTGCGCGAAAGTGTGGTGTGTTTGTGTGTGTGTGTGGTGTGGTGTGTGGGTGTGTGTGTGTGTGTGTGTGTGTGTGTGTGGGTGTGTGTGTCGTCCGTGGTGTGCGTTCGTAGTGTGCGTTGTGTGTGGTTTGTGTGTGTCCGTGTGCGTGTGTGGGTGAGTGTGGCGCTCCCACAGAGCCATACGCACAAACATACACACTCCCACAACACACACACACACACAACACACACACACACACACACACACATCACACCACACACACATACACACAACACACACCACACACCCACACACACACACACACACACAACACACACACACACACACACACTGACGAGCGACAGGTGAGAAAAGGGAGCCGAAATAGCTCAGCTGGTAGAGCGCCGGACTCGTGATCTTGGTGATCCTGTGGGTTTCGGGTTCGAACCTCCGCCGGGGCGTTTTCGGCACAGGGTTTTTTTTTTCCTTCGGAGGTAACATTGGTTCAGACTTTATTTCCCATACAGTCCTTTCGAATGAGACTATAAACCGAGGTTCCCTGTGTGAACACCGCATAACATCTTGCCACTACTGTAAAATCCCGGAGACACCAAACTTTCCGAAGAGTAGGCCAGTTTGGCAGTTGGTATGGATGACAACGTTACACCAGGGCATGCACCCTGCGTGAGAAATGGAAAGAATGAAGGAAGTAAGGAAAGGAAATTGAGTGTGAACGATATGAACGATATGACTGGGATGACACGGGAAAACAAAAAAAAAACTACTGAATGAAGCGCCAGCTGGCAGCTCTTCAGTCGCACTACCCCAGTAGGCAGCCCGTTTGTGTAAAGAGTGTTGATTGTTAAAGCGCTTAGAGCTTGGTCTCTAGCCGGGATAGGCGCTTATACAATTATTTTATTATTATTCTTATTATTATCATCATCATCGTTTGTTGTTGGTGTTGTTTGTTATGTTGTTACTATTATTATTATAAAGGCACGACAACACTATCAGCTGTGACAGCTCTGTTGAAATGAATATGAAAACGACGATCCGTGGCATTATCACTCTGAAGGCGCCATCCAGACTGCAACTTTCGCTCAGTGGGGGGGGGTTAACAAATGGTCCTTTTCTTGTAAAATCAAGTGTGTGCATGTGTATTCCATGGCATGACTGACCCTACACAATAAGAATACAATCTGGGTGGGAAGAGGTATGTACTCTATTGACCCCAGTTGTTTATTGTTTCGGTTTTCAATCTTTAGAGATTTTAGTACATACAAGTTCGAGATCATCAGGGGTTCTGATGTGTGTGTTCTGATCGTTAGTTTAATGTGTATTCCAAGCTTGTGATTTACTCAAACCGAATAGAATTGGAACAATTTTGACAATATTAAAAAACAGGACACGCATATAAATTAATTCATAAAAAGAAGAATGGCTGATGAAGCGAAAAAGTTCGGGTATGTTAGATCCAGTAAGACTAAAAGATTCAAACTGTTTAAACATATGGTAAAAAAAATAAACACACACACACACACACACACACACACACACACACACACACACAATACTGTACACACCACCCACACACACACAACACACACACCCACATCCACACACACAATACACAATTTCTTGGTGTTAGTGTATGTATTATTAAGAAATGATGGAAGGAGGCGAACAGATTGACAGATTGTGTAAATATTGGTAAGTATTTATTTATGACAATTTCTTTCTGACAGGTGACTCACTTCTCACAGTGATGTACGATCCTTTCTCCAGCGTGTGGAAATGTCATATTTGTGCGTGCGTGCGTGCGTGCGTGCGGTGCGTGCGTGCGTGCGTGTGGTGTGGTGTGTGTGTGTGTGTGTGTGTGGTGTGTGTGTGTGTGTGTTGATGTGTGTGGTGCGATTTTTCATCTAGACGGTGCTATAAGAAATATCAATGCATGTAACCGGTGCGGTGTTCATACACAGTTGCCAGTGCATTCACCTACTTTATGAAAGATAGTTCTGTGGTCAAGTTCCGTGGGGCTATTTCAGTTTCGGTAAAGCTCTAGGAGATCTGATATTCAGATTTTACTTTGTCTTTCTCGTGAAGAAACATGTTTCTCCCCCCGGAGCCTAAAGCGGCCGTCCTGTTTGGTTTATACCTATTATTGTCCTTGAACCAAATGGTCATAGGTGTCTTTTGCAATAGCTGTCTGTCTTTCATTAAATACCAACTCAACAAAGAAGAGTTACGTGTATTCTACATTAGGAAGTATCTTACTAGCAGCGTAACATGCCAGGACTGCAGCAAGATTGATTACCTAATTAAAGACAGAAACAGCCAACGCTTACAAGAGATTATAGACACTAAGATTAACAAAAATGAAATGGTGAGCAATTAAGTAGTGTGAGAAAAAAGTGCAGGGTTAACAATTCCTTTCCATTCATTATAGTAATGACTTGCAAAGATTTGAAGTTAGGAGGAACAAAATGAAGAAGAAAAATGGAAAAAAATGTATATCATAAAAATGAAAACCCTTCACTAGCTGCATGAGGGAGCCCTCGCAATCCCTCTCGAAGGCAGATCTATATGGTCTTGCCTGCTCCTAGGCCTTCCGTCCGCTGGATCAGACTCATCAAGGAGACACGGCTGATTGTGTCTGTGCTCTTGGCGTCAATAGAGACACACCACAGTCCGTAATTCTGTGAAACATGGTGGCTTAAAAATCGTTTGAAAATTTAGATAAAGTATGCAATGCACAGGGAAGGAGTAGGTGGTGCAGAAGAAGAGTAGAAAAACTAGTGACAGGTGGGAGGGGGTTGATGGTGCGGTGCATAGTAAGAAGAACACTGGCAGCAAAGCTTATAGCAGGCTTGTCCACTCACTGAAGCAAGAAGCTCGTCACTGAATATCAAGCAACACACTTTTTCCATTAATGCTACTTCAAACTCCTGCAGATTGCCACATCCAACGTATAAAGACCATTATCCAAGTATCAATAGCACAGAACTTTCCTCCACATGGGACATTATCACACCTCACGTGGACAACGGTCATGACGATTCAGCACTACTTCACCATTTCCAAACTACATGCACACGTTTCCATTCTGCGTCTGGTACAGTTACCATATACTGACGGTTTAAAGGAACACCAAAAACTATTTCCAAAATACATGCACGCATTTCTATGTTGCATCTCGTGCATTTGCTCATGGAATGTTCATTGTGTTGTGGCATTCGGGGAAGGAACCGCACAGCAGTGTGCGAGGGTATATGAGGCAAGTACTTCTCGACCCTACATTAAAAGAAAAATCATACGCGCGCGCTTTAAGAAATCCGGTGAACAACCAACCAAGACCGCGCTTGATTTACCCCACCAGAACAGTATTTCACCGTGACAGACCCTTGAACAAGGCGTAGTTCCTCGTTTTTTAAAGCAAATAATAAAAAATGAATAAAACCCGTAGGGATGTCGCTAAATCAAGACTGACTTGTGTGGATCCACATTACATACCATACAACAGAGCGAAGAAATAAGCAAAACAAACAACAAACAAAAATACTTCGGATCCTCTTGTCTTAAAAGCGTTTTAAAAAAATCAATTCAAGATAATGAACTATCAATAACACAAAGAAAAGATATGATTCTTTGTATACCCAAAAGTGATAGACCAAGTGCATTTTGAAGAACTAAAGACCAAAAATCTCCGCTAAGCATAAGATAGTAATGGTTCTTTCCTTTATCTTAGTGATTGCATGATGAAAAAGTATGATATCCTTTATTGTGAGGATATTTAAAACAGTATTGTTGAGGATTAACAAACAATGATAAGAAAGACATTATGTCAAAGCAGATATATGAGAGACAGTGTCAGACTTCTAAATGACTAATAATGTAAAAAAACGATCACCAAAATGCTCTCGCACCGAGGTTTCGAATATGATTTCGTCGGCTTTGAAAAAATGATAGATGATAATGTATGGATATCTTTTCTATGTCAAAAAGAAAAATAGTTTATCGTAAATCTTAACGTTCAGAGAGAAAAATGGTCGACATGCGCAGAGATTGTTGACGGGAAAATCCATTCACCTTACCTGCTCATTCTATTGTCGGTCACTGTTTGCTGCAAAAGGTCATTTAAAAAAAATATGAACATAGTGTCTCTCATTTCACATGCTGTTTTATAATTTTCCCATGAACAACTGTTTTCAAAGATATTGTCCACATTATTTCCCAAAGTTTTTATATGGTCCACTTGACCCCCCCCAACCCTGAGAACAGAGAGAGACTGCACAATATAATGGTGAAGAACCAGCATGTACGACAGATCATCTTGGACAATATGGCTTATAAAACATAGTGTGTAAGTCATTTGGTCCTGGTTATCCAGTTGTAGCACCACAGACATCTGGAGCTCTTCATCATCACTGTTGGCACCATTACAGGAAGAAACAGAAGCGGCAATAGCAATATCAATCAATCTAGATTTATGTTCAAACTGACCACAGATGGTCACCATACCTTCTCCCATTTACTGGGTCACCAAACTGATCTATCTACATAAACAGACACGTCATATGAAGTGTTCGGAACACCAACCGAGGACGACGCACACGCGACCTGTCACCATGATTGCTTCTGTCAACATTATACACCAACAACTAATAGGCATCTCACCTACATCAAGAAACAAAAGGAGAAGGAAGAAGAAGACGAAGACAAGAAGGACAAGAAGGGACAAGAAGAAAAAGACAGAGAGAGAAGAAGCGAAGAAGGGAAGAAAAGAGAAAATGCATCCTGGAGTGCACCCTACAAGGCTCCGATGGGACTGTCCCTAGAGGTGCTCAGTTATTCTTTAGGAAATTGCATGGTTGAGGCATTGCCATTAAAGCCATCCCAAAAAGTACTAGTCTGGAGAATACGTTCCTTGACAGAACGAATGCAAGTTACATCGATTACGGGGCATAGAAGGGAACTGAAAACGGAAAATGGTAGGTTTGGCTTTGTTATCAACTATTGCAGACAAACTTACAAAACTTTCCGTCAGCTACTATATTGAAGTCTGCGTCTTCAATGACACTTCCTTTAGCTCGTTCGCCTACAGACTATGATCCCACCACACAAAATCTCTCTTTTTTCCTTTTAACCCGCAATTAAGATATCTGCTCTGGGAAAAACATCTACAATATCAAGACCTCTAAACTCCCAGAAAGGCAACATTGAGACGCATGATATGAATAGGAGTAAGAGCCCTGAGATCGACAGGAGGTTTGAAAAACGACCAATGGACACTGAACGGAATGAAACCCCACGCAAACCTGTGGAGAGACAAGGGGGAGCCGTAGCTATGGACGAAAGGAGCTGCGGGGCAACACTACCTGGAGGCGCAATCATAAGCCTTTTGAGGACATCTGCGGGAGACTTGGTTGGGAAACAAAAAGCGTTCGGCTGTGCTGGCACCTTGCCATGCAAGGGTGTATTGTGCCCCACATGCCAGAAACAGAGTGCAGCGCCGCCAGAAGGCATGTGCCAATTCGACATGATTTCCTTCCCTCTGGTCTTCAGCACCCCACGAAGCAATTTGTCATCTTATATTGTCTTTCCTACTTCTGGTACCACGTGGCAGCTTTTCCTGTCTAGTCATAAATAAACCCACCCCAGGTGCCGTCTTACCAGTTTTTATCATGTTCTCACCTTGCCGAAACCTTGCTTACCAACTGCCAACAACAGGGCAATGGTTTAAGACGTGCTGTACGTCATATAGACCTGTCCATCTACTATGATGAATCCACATGAGAACAGACGGCCAGTGCAACAAAGGCCGCTTGCCAATGCGCTTGTTTGAAGTTTCCGCTCACTAATTACTATGGATTATGTGACTTGGGGAAACAACCAACAACCAAGCTTCCGAGAAACGCAACGTAGGACCGGATGTAAAAATCCATGAATTTGCCACACGGTTTTTTTCTGTGACTTGCTCCTGCATTGTTAGTCGTTAGTGTATTCTGGCGCTTTGCAATTCGGAAACTTCAATATGTAAGTTCATGTTTATAAAAAATAAAAACACCGAAGGGAGCTGGAAATCGAATTAGCCATACCATTCGCCACACCACCCCCCTCTCACTGTAAACAGACAGACAGAACGCCCACGCGTACACCAACACACACACACACACAACACCACCACACACCACACACCACACACACACACCACACCACCATACTGGGTTTCATCAAGGTCACTTCACCGGGATGGCCCATCTGATAGTGCCTTTTCTTGTGTGCATGGAGTGGAATCTGTATCTACAGGGATGTAGGGCTGTCAAGTAACATAGTGACGGGATTTCATGACCACATGGGTTTATCAGTTGTCTGTTTTCCCTCGGATGTTTTTACCCTACAGCCATTATACGTTGGATCTACAAATATACAAACAAAGTATTAATTAAGATTTGCTGCACTTTTTCCCGTTGAGATTTGGTCAGCTATTTCATCCGGTTATCGTAGCTATGACATGCCATACGCGGGACCGACGCTAACGCTCTGTGCAGTAGTGTTCAGTTCGGAGCAGGGGATTAGGATTAAAGTAGTCGTAAGATTATTACTTAGTAGAACTTAAGGATCAGTTAATAAAACGGAGATCAGTTGGCAGAGCGAAGTCGTCACTTTCATGAGAACATTGGTAATCAAGTATCAGAAACTGGACTGATCAGGTATAAATTAAACGGTGTGATTAATTTGTAAAAAAGCGGTTAGGTTACACGAGAAATAAGAAGATATCAAACTGGCAAACTAAGTGGTCAATTGCAATAAAAAAAAAATGATAGGAACGTCGGTCAGTTTATGATGACTCAGTGATCAGTTTATTCGGAGCTAAGTGGTGAGGTTATGACCATTCGTGATCAATAAGGAAGGTAAAGGTCAGCTTGCAATAACTAACATAGTCATCAATTAGAAGATCTATGTGTTAAGTCTACGGTGGTATGTGACTCGAATCGGCAGACCTTAAATATTGCGAGATCAGTAGCCGGATGAATATCAGATTGAACTGACGGTTACAACCCACGGAAAACGATATCTGGGCTTTGGATGTGTTGAAGTTGCTTAGCAGTGCATACAGCTGAAGTAGAAACAGTGTGACACAAATGCTTGTCACATCAACGTTGGCACACGGGTCTATACGTTTTCCTCATGGAACTGGAACAGAAGATGGCAGAATACAAGGACACACCAAAGCAGGATTGTGTACCAGGCTATAATTAAGTTCATGTTTCATCCATTCACACACAAGGCACATTCCTGTCACCAATGACCCAAGGCATGTTTACCTGCAAACTGCCAACTTGAGACTTTACAGTAAATGCGTAAGTACAATTTCAAGCGCCAAGGGCCAAACATTGTGAAATGCTCATAAATAAATGTAGAGGGACACTTGCAGGCTGAGACGTATATTATGTGACAAAGACAGCGAACATGTGTTCTGATATTTTCGTTGTACCAGTGCACATTTTACGTTGGAAGCCTTCCATCCCGGGTTAGTGTAGCACACCGATTGAAGCTCATCTTGGAAAAAAAAAAAAAAAGAAAAAAAACGAAAAAATCTTGTACAAGCCATCTTTCTCTGGCACTGTCTCGGCTGTTCAAAGTCGGAAAAAAAAAAAAAACGTGTCTTGAAGTGTTTCTTTTGCTGTTACTGAGGGTGAGTATATATATCTCATTTTTATTTCCTGTTGGTTTCAAAAACTTTGCATTACGATTTCCCCCCACGCTGTCATCATGTTACTCTGAAATCCATCCACACTTAGTTTAGGTCAGTAGTTTCCTTTAAGGTCTGTACATCATAGGATCTGATAATGATTCGACGAAATTGGTGCCATCGGGTGGTCATTTTTCAGGGATAACGAATGTACTGTGGGCGGGAAAACGAAGCAAAAGTTTCTAAAAAAAAGGAGCGGGTTAGTTACCGGCAAGGACATAGACACACAACGTACAGCACAACACCCGCAATGCGTTTCGACCATTGGGTCTTCTTCAGCAAAAACAAAAAACATTAAGGACAGTGAAGACGGAGAACGATGAACTATCATCTTCGCATAATAATTAATTCGGTCGAAGATTCAAAATAGCGGTGAACGAAAGCGAGTCCGCCAGGAGGGGACCCATGGGAGTCAGAGGGGGCGGAAAGAAGCGTGGGAGGTCGTTTCAAACGTGGGGTTATTATTTTTGTTTTGTTAGAGTGGTTTTCTGTATTAGTGACTGTAGTGATTATGTTCTATATATATAATATGATCATAATATATATATATAAATTATATCTATGATATATATTATATATGTACCTTACCCTAAATAGAAAAATGATACAATATAAAATATATGAATTATATTCTAATGGGTGTGTGGGTGTGGTGTGTGTGTGTGTGTGTGGGTTGTGTGTGGGTGTGGGTGTGGTGTGTGTAGGTAGGTGGTAGAGAGGAATCTTTAATTTAATAAGTACCTCAATAAATAAAACAAAAAATAGGTATAGAAAAAAAACCAACGACTATCAATACAATAATAAAAAAAACATTAGGTGGTGAGAAAGCTAGTAGTTCAGGTAGGTAGTTGTGTGGGGTGTGTGGTCGTTATGCGGGTGTTTTATATGTAGAGGGTGGGAGTGGATGCTATCAATGAATGGAATGAATCGAAGGGTCAATGGGTGGAATAGTTCTCGTGGAAAAAACGGAGGGGGGTGGTGGTGGTGGGGGCGGAGGAAAATGGAGCGTGAAAGCTCTAGCTGCCCCCCAACATAATAGGTGTGGGTGGGGGAGGGGGAGGGGGGGAGGAGCGCGTGGAGGGGGTTGGGTGCGAAACGGTTGTCATGTGTTAGGGAAAACACCACACGCACACAAAACAACAAACACACACCCAACAACCCCACTACACACAACAGAACCCACACACAAACACACAAACACACGACACACACACCACCACACATACCCCCAATAGAGAGTAAGAGATAGATGAGATTATACTAATACTATATATATAATATAATTACACACAAACATACCGCGCGCTCGCGCGCACGCGCACCACCCAACAGCTCAAAACACCCACACACACCACACACCCCACTAAAACACAAACACTCCCACACAAGACGGGGGGGACATGTAAACAGATTGTGGGGAATCTCTGATCATAATATACTAAATGTGAGAAGGCAATAGTGTCATATTCGAAATAGTCTACCTTGCGGGAAAGGCAATGTATGGACCTCATAGGAGGTGGACATGCACCATCACAATACCACACACCAGCAAGTACCATTCACCAGCCACGTACACACACCACCCACACACACACCCACACAGCCACACACACACACCCCACCCACAAACCC
>JADBJO010025695.1:0-2500 GCA_016801955.1 Conus betulinus
GTTCAGAAAGAAGATACTTCTTTATATATATGAAAGTTGAAAAAAAAGACGCCCAATCTAATTGACAACAACGATGTTGGAACAGTGGCAGTTCAAATACTAAGCTAAAGGGAGGGGAGAGGGCGCGCAAAAAACATCCGCTTAGGTCATGGTGGGGTCCAGAAGCAATGTCTCGGTTAGGGTGACGGGGGGGGAGGGCGGGGGGGAGGGGGGGTGCGGTTGGGGGGTGGAGGGAGGGGGGCAAAGACCCACAGACGCTGAAGGTAATGCCACTATGATGAAGGCACTGAGGCTTTTCCTGGAAGATATCATGATGTCTATGCAGTAAACAAGCATGTGTAAACCCTTTCTCTCTTTACAAAAATGATAAGACCGCGGGGCTCAGGGTATCCAGGACCCTCTTCCTCCTCTGCCCTCCCCCCCCCCCCCCCCCCCGTCCCCTTCCCAACCTTCCCTTGATTGTACATGAAGACAGACATATAACCCTTGTGCTGCGGACTAGTATGGTCTGCTTCGTACAGTATCAAATGGGAGAGCGTGCAATACTGGAGTTTCTCGTGGGCCATCTTTGTACGTAGGGGAGGAAGAGCTTTGTCCATGGCAGCGCCAGTCATTGACATGGACATCAAGGAGAGAGGGGGGGGGGGGGGGGGGGCTGCTAAACTAGGCTTTTGCCAGGTAGTTTCTAGGCGGTTGCTTGCTGTTGTCATAGGCACTATCAGATACAGCTTAAAGCAGTTTGTCCATACAGGCAAGAATATGTTCCGACCTGCACTTGACAAGCACTTTCTAGTGATATTCACATTGACATTTCCGATTTTCCACAACAAAAGTGCTTGCGACACAACTCATCCGATCTGATCCGCATCAACTCTGACTTCTCCTAGCGAGTAACCTAATTCTGTTTCCACACTGGCACGGACTCAGAGCGGGACCTAGGTTCTGTTCCCTTTCAGCGGAGGTCTGCGCTGTCCCACTACGCCTTCATGTTTTTCTGTATGGTGCTTTGAAGGAGGCGAGAGACAACGGCTTCAAAACGGATACATGACAGGCCGGGGAAGAGAGAGATCGTAGAAAGCAGCCAGCTCTGAGAAACAACTGACTGGCCACACGCCTAAATTAGGATTTTGCACGAACACACTATAATCATAATGCATATAAGAGTTTTTGAGGCCTACCATAAATTTGAGCCAGCATTAACGTTAAACTGATAACTGATTAATAGAACAACTCCCCACCAATTATTTCCATTGTTTTGGAGGGATCTTTAACCGAGGAAATCACAAACGATCTTCAACTACATGACCTTCCCTTTACTTGTCACATTTCAGGCCTTTGCACTCACAGATGACCCTATCTTTTCCGCCAGCTGCAACAGCCCCCAGATGATCCCATTGCTTTGATGTTAGTCTGTCTGCTTGGAACCGCCTGGCTTGTACCTTGATGGCCATGTGAAAGAAAATGAGAAGAACCAAATTTCAGACACGGTGAAAATTCCAGTTGCGCCAGTCTATAAATACTCGACTCCTTAAGCAAGGCCTTGGCGCATTAATTTTTGGTGTGCAGCCACTCTGTGTGTGTGTGTGTGTGTGTGTGTGTGTGTGTGTGACTGCCTAGAAAACCGATTAACCACGCGACACAGAGCAATGCACTTCGCCCAAGTCCCTTTGGGAAACGGCCCCCGACCGCCGCTTCCCTTCAACTAGGGGGCGGAAACTGCATTCAACGTCGGTAATGATATGCGCGCGCCCCCAGGCCGGTCAAAGGTCAATGTCTGTTCACGCGCTTCCCGCCATTTCCGCCCTGTCAAAGTGAAGAATGGCCGCTGGACGTCTCGTGCCCTGTCCGTCGCAATTTTACCGATGGAAACGAAAGGGAGATAGGGAGGCGGAGGGTGGTTGGGGGACGAAACGGTGAGTGGGAAGGGGGGGGGGGGATAGAGTGAATATGAGGCGATTGTGGGGGTGGGGGTGGGGGGGGGGGGGGGAGAGGACGAGAGGGAGGGGGATCTGGACGGTGACGTTAGAGGTCGTAGAGCGGATTTGGCATGATGGAAGGGGCAGGGGGACGGAGGGGCAGGGTGGAAATGAGGGTGCAGCGGGGGTGTGGGGGGGGGAGGGGGAGGGAAGGGTGGATCAGGGTTAGCAAGGGTATACAGTTCATCAAGTTCACACACACACACACACACACACACTTGTTCTCTGTATACATAGGATTGCACACTTGACACACTGAAAAATCACATGCTGCCAATCGGCCCAACAATTCTCTTCAGAGAGATTCAACTCATCCCCATAATATGATTCTTTTGAATATGGAACAAACACCGCTCAAACTGCCAAGACAGCGTGGTTTGTTTCTGTATAAATTCGCAAGATCCAATTTCTAGGATGGGTTTCTTTTTACTTCAACATTAAAACAACGTAATACCTATGTGCATTTTCCAAGAACAGGCACATAGGTATTAACAGTGGTTTGGGAAATACAAAGTAGCTTTTAT
>JADBJO010025695.1:7500-23453 GCA_016801955.1 Conus betulinus
ACTATGGCCCTGTTGCCGCAAGCAGTGGCAGTATTGTTTTGTTGCCACAAGCAGCATTAGTATCGCTTTGTTGCCGCAAGCAGTAATGTCATCGCTTTACTATCACAGGCCGCATTACTATGGCCTAGTTGCCGCGAGCAGTGGCAGTACTGCTTTGTTGCCACAAAGCAGCGTTAGTATTGTTTTGTTGCCGCGAGCAGTGGCAGTACTGCTTTGTTGCCACAAGCAGCATTAGTATTGTTTTTTGTTGCCGCAAGCAGTAGTGCTATCGCCTCGTTGCTGCAAGCAGTGTTTTTTCCCCTGTCTCTTCTTCTCCTGCCACTTCAAAGGCACTGTACCCACGTCGCTCCTTCCGGCCCCGTTTCCACATTACGGTTCATTCCGCTATAGCCCCAGCACCAGCAATCTACAGAGAGCAGTCAGTGTCAGTCGTCAAGAGGCAACCCACCAGAGGAGACACTGAACAGCAGCCGAGTCACTCAGGTGGTGTTCAGTGGTGACTTTTGTCACCAAATATGCAGGGACACCGCCTAGTAAGCCCCCTACTTGTCACGGAGCCAGCGTGAGTGAGCTGTCCCTTGAGAGGGCGCTGCATCGACCATCCGAGGACAGTCCCAGGGGCTGGAATAGCTCAGTGGTAGAGAGCGCCGGACTCGTACTCTTGGTGATCCTGAGGTTGCGGGTTCGAATCTCCGCCGGGCCGTTTCGGTACAGGGGCATTTTTCCCTCGGAGTTAACATTGGCTCTGACTCCATTTCCCATACAGTCCTTCGAATGAGACTATAAACCGAGATTCAGTGTGTGAACGCACGCATAACATCTTGCACACATGTAAAATCCCATCACCAACTTTCGGAAGAGAAGGCCAGTTTGGCCGTTGGTATGGATGACACGTTATACATAGCATGCACCTTGCGTGAAAAATGGAAAGGATGAAAGGAAATAAGAAAATTGAGTGAACGATATTGAACGATATTGACTGGATGACACGGGAAACGACTGAATGAAGCGCCAGCTAGCAGCTCTTCAATCGACACTACCCAGGTAGGCAGCCCGTTGTGTAAACATGTGTGGATTGTAAAGCGCTTATAGCTCGGTCTCTAGCCGAGGATATGCGCTATATAAGCATTCCTAATAATAACAATAATCATTTGCCAGTACCTGGAGAGGTAATGGGAATGGAAGGCACCTGAGAACAGGACATGAAGAGCTACAGAATTTGAGACTTTTTTATGCTGAACAATAAGGATGAAGACTGTGAAGATGAAGCTACAGATTTCAATTTCGGTCTGAGACAGCATGATAGGGCTGTATTTTATGCTCACTTTGATAACATATACCGACGTCGACCAGGCCCGAGAGATACAGACGTCTGAAGTGCTGGTCAGGGAAAAATTTGAGAAACTCTTCAGGAGACACGTTTCATTAAATGGATGAAAACTCGACTGTGTGGTCCCAGTCTTCCCACCTTAGCCATCAGCAACATTCCTAGATAGGACTCAGTCAGGACACAGCATTCTCACATGGCCCTGAAGAGAATGACACCCACGACTTCCCCCACCGGGAATCCGCGACGTTTACCACTTAATTACAGCTGCCGGTTGCAAGCAATATTATACTGCTTTTGCTGCCACAAGCAGCCCTAGTATCCCTTTGCTGTCACAAGCAGCCCTAGTATCCCTTTGCTGCAACAAGCAGCCCTAGTACCCCTTGGTTGCCACAAGCAGCCCTAGTATCGCTTTGCTGCAACAAGCAGCCCTAGTACCCCTTGGTTGCCACAAGCAGCCCTAGTATCCCTTTGCTGCAACAAGCAGCCCTAGTACCCCTGGTTGCCACAAGCAGCCCTAGTATCGCTTTGCTGCAACAAGCAGCCCTAGTACCCCTTGGTTGCCACAAGCAGCCCTAGTATCCCTTTGCTGCAACAAGCAGCCCTAGTACCCCTTGGTTGCCACAAGCAGCCCTAATACCCCTTGGTTGCCACAAGCAGCCCTAGTATCGCTTTGTTGCCACAAGCAGCCTTAGTATAACTTCGTTGCCACAAGCAACCTTAGTATAACTTTGGTGCCACAAGCGGTCTTATACTTTGTGTCAATTTGTTGCCACAAGCAACATTATACTAAGTGCCACTTTGTTGTCACAAAGCAGCCTAGTATCACTTTGTTGCAACAAGCAGTTTAACCCCCCCCGTCCCGCCCCCCCCCCCCTCCCCCCCCCCCCCCCCCCCCCCCAATGACTTTGTGAGTTGATTTCATGGCGGTTGCAGTCCTGATATGGCCCTTTGCGATCGGTTGGGCTAAAAGCAACATTACCTTACCTGACCTTACCTCGTGTCACTTTGTTGCCACAAGCAGCCTTAGTATCCCTTTGTTGCCACAAGCAGCCCTGGTATAAGTTTGTTGCCGCTAGTAGTAGTATCAGTGTAGACAAAACCAAACAGCGTTTAGGAATGATGGTCCTGCTTCATCGTAACGACCCTCACAATACAACAAACACAGACGACCCCTCACAATACAACACAACAACACAGACGAACCCTCACAATACAACAACACAGACGACCCCTCACAATACAACACAACAACACAGACGAACCCTCACAATACAACAACACAGACGAACCCTCACAATACAACACAGACGACCCCCTCACAATACAACACAACAACACAGACGAACCCTCACAATACAACAACACAGACGACCCCTCACAATACAACACAACAACACAGACGAACCCTCACAATACAACAACACAGACGACCCCTCACAATACAACACAACAACACAGACGAACCCTCACAATACAACAACACAGACGAACCCTCACAACACAGACGAACCCTCACAGCACAACAACACAGACGAACCCTCACAACACAACAACACAGACGTACCCTCACAATACAACAACACAGTCAAACCCTCACAATACAACACAGCACACAACACAGACGACCCCCCACAACACAACAACACCGACCAGCCCTCACCGCTGAAGAGGTGGACGCTGATGAAGATCTGTTCCTTCTGGTCCTCCGGCTCCTCCTCCTTCAGCACCGTCTCGCAGACCACGAAGGCAGGCCCGTAGGCGTCCGAGTCGGCCACGGTCAGCAGCTTGCTCAGCTGCGAGGTCATGCGGACGCTGCCGCTGCTCACGCGGACGGTGGTGTTGTTGATGGTGTAGCCGGCAGTCTGCAGGCTCCGGCTGTCCATGCCGTTGATGTTCCAGCCTAGGGGCACCCGGGTGGCGGCGTCTTTCGTGCAGGTGGCGGTGAACGGGGTGTTCTCCAGCACCCAGAAGGGGTTGTAGTTGGGGGTGATGGTTAACTCCCCTGTGCGAAACACAGAAACAAATAAATGAATAAAAACATGGACAAATAAATAAATTGTGAACGTAAATAAATAAATGGTAAACATAGACAAATAAATAAATTGTAAACATAAATAGATAAATTGTAAACATAGACAAATAGATAAATTGTAAACATAGACAAATAAATAAATTGTAAACATAGACAAATAAATTGTAACACAGACAAATAAATAAAGTGTAAACATAGACAAATAAATAAATTGTAGTTGGGGTGATGGTCAGCTCCCCTGTGCCAAAACGAGTAATTAAAAAAAAAAAACCTACATAGACAGATGGGGCAAACCGATAAATAAATTGTAGGTGGGAGTTATCGTCAGCTCTCCTGTGCAAAAGAAAGAAAGAAAAGAATGTATCTAGATAGATAGACAAATAAATGAATACAGGAATAGATAATAAGACAAATATACATAATGAACTGCAAGTGGGGTTGTCATCAGCTCTCCTGTACAAAACAAATAAAGAAAAGAATAGATATAGATAGAAAAAATAGATAAATAAATTATAGGTGGGAGTTACCGTCAGCTCTCCTGTACACAAATGAAACGAAGAAATAAATGAATAGATAGATAGACAAATAGATGAATAAATAAATAAATGAACAAATGAACTGTAGGCGGGGGTTACCGTCAGCTCTCCTGTACAAAACAAATAAAGAAATAAATGAATAGATACACAAACAGAAATATAAATAAATAAATAAAACAAACGAATGAAAAATGAATTTTTAGAATAAATTATAAGTGGAGATCATCCTTAGGTCTCCTGTGCAAAACAAGTAAAGAAATAAATGAATAGATAGACAAATAAATGAATATACTGTAGGTGGGAGTAATTGTCAGCTCTCCAATGTAAAAAAAAAAAAAAAAAAAAAATAAACGAATAAAGACAGACAGACAAACAAATAAAGAAAGAAATGAAATAGATAGACAAAGAAGGAAGGAAGAGAGAGAAAAAACAAAGAATACAATACAATCAGATACGATTTTGAAAAATAAAGAGGAAAAAAATCAAAGCCATGGAAAATGAGGATAGAGAAGATATTTTGAAATGAAGTTTTACATTGTGTTCTAACGTATTGGACCTGATTTCTCTTACTTCCCTGACGTTGTGGTATGTGTGTGTGTGGAGGGGAGAGGGGGGGGGAGGGAGGTGGCAGGGAGGGGAGGGGGGGGGGGGCGTGCGTGTCTATGAGTTTTGGCGTGTCCCTCCCCCTATTTTTTCTCTTTCCTTCTGTTGTGTGTGTTTTGCGCGCGTCCGACAGAGTGTGTGTGTGTGTGTGTGTGTGTATTTTCTTTATTTCCTGCTTGATTGAGAGAGAGAGAGAGAGAGAGAGAGAGAGATAGAGAGAGAGAGAGAGTGAGTGCGCGCGCGTGCGTACGTGCATACGTGTGTGTGTGTGTGGGTGTATGCGTGCGTACATACGTGTGTGTGTGTGTGTGTGTGTGTGTGTGTGTTGTGTGTGCCGCGGTCACTTTTTCCCACCACGTCACTGGTGGCAGTGAACCATGGCGGTATTGTTAACACCTTTGCCACGGGTATTTTGTCACCTGCGGGGAATGATTCACAGGGGAAACGTTGCCCGCGGAGAAAGGGGCGCGTGGATTGAACCGGCGCGGAATGGTGCGCGGGGGGGGGGAATCGTCGGTGTAATCCATGCTTACCGCCCTTGATAATTGCGAGGAAGAAAATTTTGTCTGCGACAATATTCCTTGCGCCGACTTGATTGTTGATATCATTTGTTTAAATGTTCCATATGAAGCTCTACTTCGTGGAACGCTGAGCAACACAGATGAAGATGGGAAAGAAGAAGACAGACAGGAAACAAAAAAATCAATCATTTCTCTCTCGGCTGCCGGCTGTAATAACGTATTGTATATATATATATATGTACATAGACAGATAGATAGACAGCTAGCTAGCTAGCTAGATATACAGTAACACACTGGACTTTATTTACACTAACTGAAGTATGTAAATTAGCAAGCTAGCTAACTATGTCACTAATTAAAACTAACTACTTTACTAATTAAATAGATAGATAGATGTACGATACCATACAGGACTTTGATTACACGAACTAAAGTAAACAAACTAGGTAGCTAGCTAACTACTGAAAAAACCAACTAATCAAGTAGCTTTTTAACTAACTCACTCACTCACTCACTCACTAAACGTTTTCACTGTCCGTCCAGCCCAAATAAACAAGAATAAATGAATAAAAGGTAAATGAATGATATAGATGCATAAATAAATAGATCATTGAAACGTTTGGCTTTTCAGAGGCTTCCTTATGGGCATTAAAACGATTAATTCACAATAAAACATATCACATACCCAACCATACAAGTGAAGGCTTCAGCAAATAACTTCATCATCATCATCATCATCATCATCATCATCATCATCATCATCATCATCATCATCATCATCATCATCATTCTTCTTATTCTAACTGGTAATTTCTATTGTTGTTGTTGTCACTGATTTTGATGGGTGTGGATACTAAATCTGAATATAGCTCATTTTCATGACAGAAGCTTGTTGCAAAGTCCCACAGACTGCACCAGTGGCAGGTGAGAGTGTGAACAGACCCCTGCGAGAGGCCAGTTTACTGGTTCTCTTACCGATAAAGCCAAACGTGCCCCGGTTTGTTGTGGTTTTCTTGTTGTTTGGGAAATAAACAGTCAACCAAGTTCGCAAAAGATTTTTTTTTTTTCCCATTTGATCTCACCAAACAATGATTTCAAAAAATCTGTTTATGAGCGTGTGTGTGTGTGTGTGTGTGTGTGTGTGTGTGTGTGTGTGTGTGTGTGTGTGTGTGTGTGTGTGTGTGCGCGCGCGTGCGTGCGTGCGTACGTGTGTGTGTGTGTGCGTGCGCGCGTGCGTGTGTGAGCATGTGCGTGTATGTGTGCGTGAGAGAGAGAGAGAGAGAGAGAGAGAGAGAGAGAGAGAGAGAGAGAGAGAGAGAGAGAGAGATCAAACCGACCGACCGACCGGTCGACCGACCGACCGACCGACAGACACACAGACAGACAGACACACAGACGTATGTCCTTTGACAGGTGAGGGAAACTGACCTCTGTCATTTCAAAAACAGTCCTAACTTCCGAACGATCGAATCCACACCGCACTCTGTGTGCACGTCGACATTTGAACATGTCCGCCAGAACCACGTGGAATGACCTTCAGAATAATGGACGTCCTGTCAGACGACTCCCCCACCCTCCCCCGACCTCTCCCTTACTCCCCTCTTCTTCCTTTCTCTGCCCCCCCCCCCCCCCCCCCCACCACCATCATACACCTTCCAATCCAGTTAATCCCCCCCCCCCCCCCCGACCAGTGGTAACCTTTCAAACGGCAAAGGTTTCTCAGAGCCAGAATCCACTTGTTCAAAAAGAAAAAAATGGGGGAGGTGGGAAGGTGGGGGGAGGGGGGGGGGTGGGGGGGGGTAGGCGACAGCAGAAAGGAATAAGGGAGGGGGGAGAGGGACAGTATGGGTGGGTGGTGATAGTGATGGTGGTGGGGGGGGATGGCGTGGGGGGGGGGGGGTATGGGGTGGGATGGACAGAGGAGGAGAACAATAACGCTTTGAAGTTCACACAGTTACAGAGAACGATGCAACGACCAAAGACCCTGTTTTTTCTAACTTGGCAGTGAACGACATGGATCAAGGTTCAAGGAGAGCGCCAGCCGTTGTGGCGTGCTGGTTAGGATCGCGGAATCCCGGCTGGGAGGTCTTGGGTTCAAGATCTGTTATTTGTGAGATATTTCTGCCCCGACAGGGTTCTTCACATAGTTGAGTTTGCTACGGGCTCAGTCGGGAAGCCTGGGACCTCACAGTCGAGTTTCATCCACTCGATGGATGTGTACGTGCGAGTGTTGCTCACATTTCCTGACTGACACTGCAGGTGTCTGTATCTCCCGGGCCTGGTTGATGTCAGGATATATAAAGAAATAAATACAGCCGTGTCATGGAGTCTGAGACCAAAATGGAACTCCACAGCCTCACAGTCATCACCTCATCCTCCGTCGCTCAGCATTTAGAAAGAAGTCTGAAATCCTGAGGCCCTTCATGCCCCGCTGTCATGATGACCTTAGTGTCGACTTGAAGTCGACGTCTCTGCCATTGGTGAGTTCCTGTCCAGGTGGCCCAAATCGGCAAACTCATGAGGTATGTCACTTGATGGATGTGGTAACGTCCTCACGCTGACCTCACGACTAAGCAATTATTGTCGTCAGTAAAGAGTTTTGTAGGTGATGTCCTGCGTATGTTGGATCAGAACAGGCGCCACTGAACACCACCAAAGTGACTCGGCAGTAGTGCAGAGTCTCCTCTGGTGGGTTGCCTCATGAGGACATGACACTGACCACTCCCCATGAACTGTCGGTGCTGGGGCTGAGCCAGAACAAGCCGGATAAGACTGAGGACGAACAGACGGAGTAAGCAGCGTGGGGGTATCTGCTCGTACAAACGCGCGCGCGCACACACACACACACACACACACACCACACACACACACACACACACACACACACACACACACAGAGGCTGAATACGCTCGCTCGCACGCAGGTATACACGCACATAGACACGCGTGCGTGCGCGCGCATATACATATACAACACTCACATATATATACACTCACGCACGTATTCATGCACGATGAGTATGCACGCGCACACACATATGCACACACGCAAAACACGCGGTGCGCGCGCGCGCGCGCGCGCGCACGCACACACACACACACACACACACACACACACACACACACACAGAACTAGAGTTCAGAAAGAAAAAAAAATCTTAACAATAACATAAAAATTCAGAAGCGAAAACAAGGATCAATATATTTCAAATGTGTCACTTCTTTGTCCTGAAGAAACCAGCCAAAACAAGCCCGCAAAGACTGACGTCATTCTCACCCGCCATCTATCACACGCCATCGCGCAGTCGCTGGCCGTGACTCTGTCCCAGTGAATGTAGTAAACAAAGCCAGTTGTTTGGGAGGTCTTTGACTTCATGCGACAGAAAAGTTATACACAACATGCAGGGAATCTAGAGCCATGTTCCCCATACACGAGCCATTCCGAGCCCAACGAAATGTAAGTAAATGGGGGAAAAAAATTACGTAACAGGATAGTGTACAGTCGTACACAAGCAACACACACTGCAAATTGAAGATTAAGAAAGTAATAAACATCCCCCACCCCTCCAATAGTAACAAACGAACCTAAACCGAAACACCATCCGGGGTTTTGATCAGTTGATAGACCCACCTTCAACAGAAATAAATATCGTTGCTTTACGTTGAGTTATCTTACGTCATAGCGCTGGAGTTGTTCACAAGAGAGGGCATGAGCGAAAGTGCCAGAGACACTGAAAACAATAAATGTGGAGTTTCGGAATTATGAAATTCTTTGTAATCTTTAACTTATTTGTCGCTCAGATAAAGCCCTTTGTACGTTTTAAACATCTGAAGAAAAACGCCGTATAAAGCCTTAAAATAAACACAGATCCTCGCTTCTTTAAAAAAAAATACTGAATATAGCCCCAGCAACACCTAATTCTGTGGCGAATGCGAGAGCAGGCCTTTCTGCTATGTCTATAGACGGTACGCTGAGCGCACGGGGATTATGGTTCTCCTTGCAAGAGATGAAGAAAAAAAAAAAATCCAAACTAGCTTTTGTCGCCTTTAGAAATAAAACGGTTAATAACACTGACAACAGGAACGATAAATCCAGCTGGGCTTGCGGCATTAAAAAAAACATGCAGACAGATTTAGCTTGGTGATGTTGAAAGCCCCCCCCCCCCCCCCCCCCCCCCCCCCCATTTCTCTCTCAATTTTCTCTCTCTCCTCTCTCTCCTCTCCCTCTCTCTCTCTCTCTCTCTCTGTTTGTCTGTGTCTGTGTCTGTCTGTCTGTCTGTTGTCTGTCTTTCTCTTTTCACTCCCGCATCCCCCCCTCTCTCACTCTATCTGTCTTCACCTTGTGTCTGTCTGTCTGTCTGTCAGTCTATTTGTCTGTCTCTTGATGTCCCCTTCATTACCTCACGTCTCTTTCTCACTCTGTCTGTCTGTCTGTGTCCCCCCCCCCCCTCTCTCTCTCTCTCTCTCTCTCTCTTTCACCCAAACCAGCTTTTAACATAGTCAATGTTCTTCAAGCTCCCCTCGATCGTTGTCTGAGAGCTGGACACCGGGTCCTTTGAAAAGCCTGCCGCTGAATCCGCTGGAAGAGCTAAACTAGGATTAAAGATCAACAGCCAGGCTCTTCTTTACATTGAACCTGACTTAAGTGATTCGGCCTTCTGCCTGGTGAGAGAGGGAGAGAGCGGGGGGAGAGGGGAGGGAAGGAGAGAGAGGGAGGGAGGTAGGGAGAGCGAGAGAGAGTGAGGGGCCAAAAAATGACGTAAATAAAGAGTGCTATAGGGGGAGGGAGGGAGGGAGGAGGAGAGAGAGAGAGAGAGAGAGAGAGAGAGAGAGAGCCATAAAGTGACATGAAGAAAGAATACTAGAGAGAAAGAAACAGGAAGAGAGAGTGGATAGACAGAGAGAGAGAAAGAGAGAGAGATAGAGAGAGAGACAGAGAGAGAGAGACAGAGAGACAGACAAACAGACAGACAGACAGACAGACAGACAGACAGAGAGAAGCCATAAAGTGACATAAAGAAAGAATGCAAGAGAGAGAGAGAGAGAGAGAGAAGAGAGAGAGAGAGAGAGAGAGAGAGAGAGAGAGAGAGAGAGAGAGAGAGAGAGATATTAAACCCCCAAACGAAGCTGTGTGACTTTCGATTTCCCACATCCTTCTTTATAACTCTGTTTTACCGCTCCGCGTAGGAAATGACGTAATGCGTCAGAACTAAGGACGTCTCCAAGAGGGATCTTCACGTTTGGCTCCAGCTGCAACATCAGGTAGAGCGCATAGCGACAATTCGTCACTATTTACCATAAATCAGGATGAGTGAACAGCATCACTGTAAGACATTTGAATTACATGAAAATGGGTCGTGTATTATTGTTCAAGGGGTAAAAATATTCGTCAGTACTCTCTCTCTCTCTCTCTCTCTCTCTCTCTCTCTCTCTCTCGTCTCTGTGTCTCCCTCTGTCTCTTTCTCTGTCTCTCTCTGTCTCTCTCTCTCTCTCTCTGTCTCTCTCTCTCTCTCTTTCTCCCTCTTTTTGTCTCTCTGCCTGTCTGTCTATCCCTGTCCCAGTCTCTATCTGTGTCTCTCTGTCTGTCTGTCTGTCTGTCTGTCTGTCTGTCTGTCTGTCGTCTCTCTCTCTCTCTCTCTCTCTCTCTCTCTCTTGTCCGCTGTAACAAAATAATTGGTTTTTCTGCCAGTTTCCTCTCAGTCGTTGTCTCTCTTAGATCTCAAAGTGATTTTTCGACAACTTCCAGAGGCACACTGTTGAAAGAGCTAAACTGGGATTAAATATCATTTGTAGGGGGTTTCCTACATTGGCTTCTGGCATCGATGATTCTGCCTTTGTCTTGCTCTCTCTCTCTCTTCCTCCCACCTCTCTCTCTCTCTCTCTCTCTCTCTCTCTCTCTCTCTCTCACATACCACACACACACACACACACACACACGCACGCAACACACACACACACACACACACACACACACACACACACACACACACACACACGAACTATAAGACATCACATAACACACACACACACACACACACACACACACACACACGCGAACCGTAATATATCACATTACTCTCTCTCTCTCTCTCTCTCTCTCTCTCTCTCTCTCTCTCTCTCTCTCTCTCTCTCTCTCTCTCTCTCTCTCTCCTCTCTCTCTCACTCTCTCTCTTGATTTATCAGTCTGGGGAAAAATGTCGACGGTTTCGTTTTGAATTGTTTTTGCGTTTCTTTGTTTGCGTTTAAGAATTCTCAACAAATCATCTCTTCAAGGATTAGTAAATGTACATACCACATCTATTTTTGGCAGGGTTAAGCACCTGGTTTAGACATAGCGTGGGGGAGGGGGAAGCGAAAAGTACACAGTCTTTGGACACCGGGATCAAAGAGGTATTGCACATGCTTTAGCAGGCGTTATAGGGCAGCGATTCTGCTGCTGCTGCTGCTGAGAAACACAGCTGCCAGGGTGTGAACACAGAGATGCAGGGGGGGGGGGGGGGGGGGGGGGGGGGGGGTGGGGGTGGGGTGGGGGGTAGGGTATGAACCAGGCGAAGCCAGGTGAAAATGCTAGTAACATTATCTATTGACGACACAGCTTATGGGATACTGATCACAAATCTGTCGTGTTTAAGGATGTCATTGTGAAGTTGTTTATTTGAATGAGCTGTATTGTTTGTTGTTTCTGATTCTCATTAGCTTAATCTCAAACTTTTTTTCGGGGGGTGGGTGGGGTGGAGGTGATATATGAGTTGTGTTGAAATTTTAGAATTAAGACCCTTTTATTGGTTTTCACACCCACCCACCACACACACCAAATGCTGTTTTTTACGGTGCGAAAATCCTAGCCTGTAGCACATCCCGACAACTGTTTACTGTAACCAATACTCTACTTGGCAAATTCAAAGTCCACACCACTGCCCTCCTCAGTCCCTGCGACAGAACTCCCCCAGCGTTTTTTCTCTGATTTCTTCTATAGTAATAGCCACTATTCACATTCCACTCTGTGTCGGTAGAAGAGGTCCGCAAAATCTTGAAGCAAGTCACTGTCAAAACATGTGAACTTGACCCTCTCCCCTCATCCCTTCTTACCTGCTGTCTTGACGATCTTCTCCCATACTTTACATCCATTATCAATGACTCCTTGCAATCAGGTTGTTTTCCCACTCTGTTCAAATCTGCAGTTGTCAGACCTCTCCTGAAGAAGCAAAACTTAGATCCTGAAAATCTCAAGAACTACAGACCTGTCTCTAATCTCCATTTCTTTCCAAACTGATTGAAAAAGTTGTTCTCGTCCAACTGTCTGAACATCTCTCTGTAAACAATCTCTTGTACTCAAACCAGTCAGCCTACCGGGCTGGCCATAGCACCGAGACAGCGCTTCTCAAGATAGCAAACGATCTAGATTTGTCTGCTGCCTTTGATACAATAGATCACTCCATTCTTATCTCAAGACTCAACACACTTCTTTTGGTCTTTCTGGTTCTGTCCTTTCCTGGTTTCTCTTCATATCTCTCTGATCGCACGCAAACTGTTTCAGTGAAAGGTGTTAAGTCCCCACCAAGAGCACTTCAGTTTGGTGTCCCTCAGGGATCTGTCCTGGGACCGTTTTTTGTTGTGCTATACACCCAGCCTCTCTCAGCCATTATCAGCCACACTCTCTCTCCTTCACCATAGCTTTTCAGATGACAACCAGCTGTATATCTCTGCCCATCTCAGTCAGCTTCATGAAATAATCTCCTCTTCTCAAGCATGCATTACCGATGTTAATCATGGATGCACAATAACAAACTACAACTTAACGCAGACAAAACTGAAATAATCCTCATTGCTTCAAAACACACTATTAGAACTCATCTCTCTTTCAAACAACATATCTCTAATGTGTGCAAGTCCTGCTACCTTGAACTTTCGTAGAATTAGCTCAGTTCGCCGCTTCCTCACTCAAAATGCCCTGAAGACTCTAATCTGTGCTTTTGTCCTGTCTCGGCTTGACTATTGTAACTCCCTCCTTGCCGGTTGTCCCTTAACGCTCATCTCTAAACTTCAAAAAAGTTCAGAACAATGCCGCCCGTCTGATCTCCCGCTCCTCTAGATCTGATCACATATCACCAATTCTGTCATCCTTACACTGGCTTCCAGTTCAATCTCGCATTGACTTTAAAGTTCTCCTCCTGGTTTTCAAATCACTGAATAATCTGGCTCCCCCTCCTACCTCTCTGACCTCCTCCATCTCTATGTTCCGTCTCGCAACTTACGCTCATCCACCGATTCTCGTCTGCTCGGCTCGGCTTCCTCCGCTCGCCTGAAAACTTCAGGCCAACGATCTTTCTCTTACCAGGCACCTGCTCTATGGAATAGTCTCCCTTCTCTCTCTGCTGGGCTCTCACGAGGTAAAGCGCTCTATAAATAATCCTTTTACATTAATTACACACACTCTCTCTCTCCTCTCTCTCTCTCTCTCCTCTCACACACACACACACACCACACACACACACACACTTCCACACCCAAGACAGTACTCCCTACGGAGTAGGGAGTACTGTCTTTGCACACACACACACACCCACACACACACACACACACACACACACACACACACACACACACACACACACACAGAGAGAGGAGGACGAAGAAAATGAAAAGTTACGACTTTATCAAATGTTAAATCTTCATCATGTAATCCCAGAGAGAGAGAGAGAGAGAGAGAGAGAGAGAGAGAGAGAGAGGAGAACAGACGACAGACAGACAGACAGACAGACAGACAGGCAGACAGACAGACAGAGATGTTTACAGCTGCTCGTTGGCAAATGTCCATCAGGTGGCCATGAACGAGGGGAACTGGTGTGGGCAAGAGAAAATGGGACAACATTATAACACGCAGCAAGGGGTTCGTCATTGCAACACGAAAAAAAAAAAAATCACTGAAATAAAACACCACCCTTCGCAGAAATCAGAATCAGGTTCACATTTAGAACAGAGGATTACACTCATTTACATGCTATCACGCCTGCAGGGCAGGCGCGCGTGCGTACACACACACACACCACCCCACACACACACACACACACACACACACCCACACTGTCTCCACACACACACTCCGTTCTCTCTCCTCTCTCTCTCTCTCTCCTCTCTCTCTCTCTCTCTCTCGAGAGAGAGGAGAGGAGAGAAAGAGAGAGAGAGAGAGAGAGAGAGAGAGAGCAGCAATGACAATGACTTTGTATTGCCCTCTAGCTAAAACAAGCCATAAACGCAAGGCAGTTACACACAGTCATTTTGTACAACGCACCCTTTTCATTTTCCCAAAGAAAAACAAAGCAATAAAGGAGTATAAAGTATAGAGTATGAACTGTGAAGTCACAAGCTATGAAACATATCATGCGACATGTACTCAAACTAACACATATAACCATCCCAAACGATTGCCCACCTCCCTACTGAGTTCAAGTCCTCCCATTTGATTTTATTTCCCGGGCCTTGTTTCCCCTCTGCCCCCAACTCCTATATATATATAATCCCCTATACCCATTCATCCCCCCCCCCCCCCCCCTCCGATAACTCCTTTTTTTTAAACCCGTGTTTAGAAACTATTTTGTGCGAAAACGAATTTACAATGCATTGCATTCAACTCCAGCTTTGTCACACAAGCATGAACACGCACGACACACATACACACACAGACACACACAGACACACACACACAGACACACACCACACACACACACACCACACACACACACACACACACACACACTCACACACACACACACATCACACCCACACATGTCACACACACCTCTCTCCCTCTCTGTCTCTCCTCTGCCTGTCCGTCAATCCGTCTCCTCTGTCTGTCTGTCTCTGTCTCTCTCTCTCTCCTCTCTCTCTTCTCTCTCTCTCTCTACGCGTACTTCACCCATATTTTAAGGGCCATCCGAGCAAAAGTTTTTCTGTGTTAGAAAATACATCATAACATCCCACTCAAACCATCAAATTCTAACTTTAATGGTTTTAACATTCGTTGCGTCGACAAGGTATTTAGGTAGTCCCACAGTGATGATTTTATCGCCTGATGACATGAGAGACCTTATGTTAACTATGGCTCAACAATGAGTGTTAGTCAACTTGAAAAATGAGTTTTGTTTGTTTGTTGTTTGTTTGTTTTTTGTGCGGATGTCTGAAATACGTTGAGAACTGAAACAGAAAGTGTACGTCATATTTCCAATCCTGGCCACACAGCGTGTTTCTAAATTATCCTCTTTTGGAGAGAGAGAGAGAGAGAGAGATAGATAGAGAGAGAGAGAGCGAGAGAGAGAGAGAGGAGAGAGAGAGGAGAGAGAGGGGGGGGGGGGGGTTGGGGGGGGGGGTGGGGGGGGGGAGCAAAACAACCGTTTGTTCCGCACTGCGTAAAAACACATGCCTTTAAATTATTTTTCGCAGACAAAACACACAAACAGATCAAGGACAAAAAAACACGATGCATTTCGACCTCTTGGGTCTTCTTCAGGCAAATCACACACACAACACACACACACCCACACCACACACACCACACACACACACACACACCATTTAGGACAATGAAAGCGTTCGTTTTTGTCTCCGGAAATATCCTTTTCCTTTTTTTTCTTTCTTTTTTTTTTTAAAAAGATTTGCTTCAGTTTTCAGCCTTCAGTCGCCCTGCTGTGGACTAACATGCGTTTACACTAAACCTTAACGAACCAATCCTTAAATTCAAGTAAAAACCCCTCTTCCCAGCCTGCGTCTTGACAAGACGAAAAAGCGGAAGAGCACACAAAAACAAGTGTGAAGTAACGCAGTTTTAAATGCACGACACAAACAAAAGAAAGAAATTTTCGGCAATATGCCTTCCTCAGCGACAAAACAATAAAACAGTACAGACATTAACATGCGCAATACTCCCCTTGTGA
>JADBJO010025696.1:7500-10000 GCA_016801955.1 Conus betulinus
ACACACACACACACACACACACACACACGCGCACACACACACACACACACACACACACACACACACACACACACACACATATATATATATATATATATATTATATATATATATATATATATATATATATATATATATATATATATATAGATAGATAGATAGATAGATAGATAGATAGATATAGATTTATACACACACGCGCGCGCGCCCCGCGCGCGCGCGCGCTCGCGCACGCACGCACGCACACACACACACACACACACACACACACACACACACACACACACACACACACACACACACACACACAGAGAGAGAGAGAGAGAGAGAGAGAGAGAGAGAGAGAGAGAGAGAGAGAGAGAGAGAGAGAGAGAGAGAGAGAGAGGTCGTCGTCGCGCACGTAAAATCTTCCCACAGTCTTCACAAAAGCACTCGTCGCTCATAAATGTTTACTCAAAATATCTACGCAGCAGGCTTGCATCCCTACCCCCTCCCTCCCCCCCCCCCTCACCTCTCCCATCCTATCTCCCCCCCTTCCTCAACCATCCCCCAACAGGCTGATTCCCCTTTCTTCCCTTCTTCTGAAAACATGTGCACACAATGGTGTGTGTGTGTGTGTGTGTGTGTGTGTGTGTGTGTGTGTGTGTGAATGTAGTGTGTATATGTGTGTGTGTGTGAGTGTTGTTGTTGTTGTTGTTGTTGTTGTGTGTGTGTGAGTATGAGTGTGTGTGTGTGTGAGTGTAGTGTGTATATGTGTGTGAGTGTAGTTGTGTGTATATGTGTGTGAGTGTGTGTGAGTTTGAGTGTGTGTGTGTTAGTGTGTGTGTTTCAATGTGCATGCAGTGCGTGCGTGCATGCGTGTGTGTGTGTGTGTGTGTGTGCGTGTGTGTGTGTGTGTGTGTGTGTGTGTGTGTGTGTGTGTGTATGTGTGTGTGTGTGTGTATGTGTATGTATGTGTGTGTGGTGTGTATGTGTGTGTGTGTGTGTGTGTGTGTGTGTGTGTGTGTGTGTGTGTGTGTGTGTGTGTGTGTATGTGTATGTGTGTGTGTGTGTGTGTGTGTGTGTGTGTGTGTGTGTGTGTGTGTGTGTGTGTGTGTGTTGTTGTTGTTTTTTTTCTTTTCCTTTTTGTACTCCCAGTTCTTATAGAACAGGGTGTACTTTAAAATGGGAACGAAGAAATGCTGTCTGTGTGTCTGTCTGTCTGTGTGTTTGTGTGTCCGTGGTCAAAATGTGTTCCACTCGCTCCAGACAAAACTACTGGGTCGATCTTTCCGAACATTTGTAGGTATGTTCATTATGGGTCACGGATGATGCCCGATGGTTTAGTTTACCGTTATAGCCGTTGCTAACGGCTGTAACGGCCTGTAACGCTTTTTCTTTTTTATGGAATATCTGAGAATGTACTTGGCCGATCTTTGTGAAATTAGCAGGTATGTTCATTATGGGTCATGGATGATGCCCGATGTTTGGTTTACCCCCGTTATTTCCGTTACTAACGGCTATAACGGCTTGTAACGGTTTTTCTTCGTTATGGAATATCTCAGAAAGTATCAGGCCGATCTTTGCGAAAATTAGCAGGTATGTTCATTATGGGTCCCGGATGATGCCCGATGTTTTAGTTTACCACCATTATAGCCGTTACTAACGGCCTTAACAGCCTGTAACGGTTTTTCTTTCTTTATAGAATATCTCCAAAACGTACTTGGCCGATCTTTCTGAAGATTTGTAGGTATGTTCATTATGCGTCACGAATAATGCTCGATATTTTAGTTTACCGTTATACCGTTACTAACGGTAATAGCCTGTAACGGTTTTTCTTCTTCATGGAATATCTCAGAAAGTACTTGGCCGATCTTTGTGAAAATTAGCAGGCATGTTCATTATGGATCACGAATAATGCCCGACGTTTTAGTTTACCGTTATAGCCGTTACAACGGCTGTAATAGTCTGTAACGGTTGTTTTTCTTCATGGAATATCTCAGAAAGTATCCGGCCGATCTTTGTGAAAATTAGCAGGTATGTTCATTATGGGTCACGGATGATGCCCGATGTTTTTTAGTTTACCTTTATATCCATTACGAACGGCTGTAACGGCATGTAACGTGTTTTTTTTTTCTTTATGGAATATCTCAGAAAGTACTCGGCTGATCTTTGTGAAAATTAGCAGGTATGTTCACTATGGGTTACGGATCATGCCCGATGTTTTAGTTTATCCCATTATAGCCGTTACTAACGGTAATAGCCTGTAACGGTTTTTTCTTCGTTATGGAATATCTTAGAAAGTACGTGGCCGATCTTTCTGAAAATTTGTAGGTATGTTTATTATGGGTCACAGATGATGCCCGATGTTTTAGTTTACCGTTATAGCCGTTACTAACGGTTGTAACGGCCTGTAACGCTTTTTTTTCTTCTTTATGGAATATCTCAGAAAGTACATGGCCGATATTTCTGAAAATTTGTAGTTATGTTCATTATGGGTCACGGATGATGCCCGATGTTTA
>JADBJO010025696.1:12500-15000 GCA_016801955.1 Conus betulinus
CTCTCTCTCTCTCTCTCTCCTCTCTCTCTCTCTCTCTCCTCTCTCTCTCTCTCTCTCTCATGAATTTTTAGTTTTTCGTCATAGCTTGTTTAACTGATAATCATGTCCTTATGTAGTTTGTTGGAAATGAGGAAATGTAGGATTTATGTGTGTGTGTAAGAGTGTGTGTGTGTGCGTGCGTGCGTGCGTGCGTACGTGCGTGCGTGCGAGCGTGCGTGTGTGTGTGTGTGTGTGGCGTTTTGTGAGTTGGTCTCAGAATTGAGGTTGAGAGGCCGGTGGAAGGGGGTGGGGCAGAATGTGGGATGGGGATGTAAGATGTTGAATACATTTTTACGGACTGAAGGATTGATTATATTTTATATGCATGTTTTTTTTTTTTTTTACTTATCTTCATTATTTTCTTCTTCTATTTTTTTCGTTTATAACATGCGCATGCACTTCAAACCCAGAGACCTGAGTGTAAGCAGATCAGCATGTTTGTCTTTTCCACGATCGTGTTTAAATAACAGTCGTGTATATACATGTCTATCAGATCAATGGCATGCAAACACTTTGATTGAATTTCGTGTGAATGTATTACATTGACGAAGTCCGAAGCAAAATCATTATTCCAAACAAATCCATCGATCTCCTCTTTTTTTTGTTTCTCCCTTGCTTTATTTTATCACAATAATTAAAGCCTGATGCATCCACATGAAATTCAAGAAGCATGCAATCTGATTCCATCAGTTTCATTTTTTCCTTTCCCTTTTTGTTTTTGTTTTTGCTTTTGTTTGTCAATGTTTCCTTAAAATATCCCAAGCACGAGGTGAAATGCTTAGTATGTTTGTGAATGTATTTAACCGCCAATATATTGTAAATGTATATGTGAGCACAGTATAAGCCTAGGGCTTGTTGTTGCTCATTTGTCCTGGCTGTTATAAAGGGATTCTGTTTCCTTGTTTCTGAAATAAAAGTTCTTGAAACAAATTCTTTTATACGAAGATCACGAGGTTAACAGCTATTGTGGACCAGCCAGTCAGTGTACAATGCTCCCAACGCTATGCTCTATCAGGTCTTAGCAGGTCTCCCCATTCACACCGAAACCAGAGGACCCAGAGATTGAAGTGTGTGCCACATGCTACAATTACGATTTTGCACTAAAACACACACACACACACACACACACACACACACACACACACACACACACACACACACACACACATAATGGATCGAAATAACAACTTCCGTCCATTATTTCCCTTGTTGTTGTTGTTGTTGTTGTTGTTGTTGTTGTTGTTGTGTTTGGGTGGGGAGGGTGGGGGGGGTTGCACCGGTGAAATCACAAACCGTCTTCGAATACATGACCTCCCCGTTGGCTGAGGTCACATTTCAGGCCTTTGCACTCTCCCATGGTCCTTCTTTGCGCCAACTGGAAATCCCCCAAGTAGTCCCCATTCCTTGGAGTTGAATCTGTCTGATTGGAACCACCTGGCTTGTACCTTGGGGGCCAGATGAAAGAGAATATAGAGAATCAACTTTCAGACACAATACCAATTCTCAAACAATGTAATTCTGCCAGTCTATAAATTCTCGACTTCTTAAGCGAGGCCTTGCTGCCTTACTTTTTGGTGTGCAGCCTGTTCACTTCACAGGAAGCGAAAGTGTCTCCCGTCGCCTCCCCCACCTCCACACCGCACAGTTCTTCCAAAGCCAGTACAATAACACCCCCCCCACACACACACACTCATACACCCTCTCTCTGCGCCTTCCCTTCCCCCTCCCCCTCCCCCCCCCCCCCCCCCCTCCCCCCATCCACGGTAGTGGCAGTTTCAGTTTCATCAAGGAGGCGTCACCACTTTCTCTGGTGTCTCCGCGTGCATACTAATCCATATACACTACACCATATCCCCGCTGAGTTTTGAGACCCCACTGCGCATGATTTCAGGCTGATGGATGTATGAAAGATGAGGGAATTCAAGAAGCAGGTCTCGTTGCTACGACTTGACAGATGTCTGACTTGAATCATGAGCCCAACGCACTAGTCAGACCTTGAGTAAACTACTTAACATTGTTGTGCCATTATTATCATTTTATGTGTGTGTGGTGAGTATACATGTGTGTGTGTGTGTGTGTGTGTGTGTGTGTGTGTGTGTGTGTGTGTGTGTGTGTGCCAGTGTATGTGGTGCGTGTGTGCCTGTGCGTGTGTGTCTGATGTGTGTATACGTGCGCGTATATGCATGTACATGTGTGTGTGCGTGTGTGTGCGCACTTGTGTGTGTGTGTGTGTGTTGCGCGCGCGCGCGCGCACGCAGATGTGCATGCGTATGTATATGTGTGATCTGTGGGCTTGTGTGTGCATTGCTCCTGCGCGCACGCATCTGCACATCTATGCATCCATGGTAACGTAGAGACACCACCCAGCACAGTGGTGGAATGTGACAGCTACGTCATCCGCCTCTACATCCAGCAACAAGGCAGTCCAGCCATTGGAACATGCTACTTTTGAACCCCCACC
>JADBJO010025696.1:20000-23451 GCA_016801955.1 Conus betulinus
AAATCATTGTTGGATTTCTGTATCATGTTCGACTTGAGCATTTTAAATGGTTTTTGTGATGGTGATAGTGAAGGTGAATATACTTTTGTGTCTCCAAACGGATGTAGTGTGATTGATTACGTACTGGTTCACAATGGCTTGTTGTCAAACTTTGATTTACACATTGGTGATTGCATTTATTCATGGCACTTGCCAGTTGAAGCAATTTGGGGAAGTAATTGTTGTAAAATAGAGAAGAGGTATTCAGCCAAACAATGTGAAGAGAAAAAATTGTCTGGCTGATGAATATGCTGGTATATTCAAAAATGAACTTGAATGTGATGAATTTCTAGACAGCATGCAGAAAGCGCGTCAGTTATTACAAAATAACGTGAATGAGAGTCTAGATAAATTTGTCAGTGCTTTGTGCGGGAGCTGCAGCTTGTATGGTTCGAGTTATTGTAGAGGCAGCAAAACATACAATGACTGGTTTGATAATGAGTGCGAACGAAAGAAACAGGACGTTAAAAAGGTTATTAAAAAGATTTCAGAGATGCAAAACAGCCAAGGATAAAAGTAAGAAAAAGAGAAGAATACGCTGTATCGCGTAAAGAGTATGTTACGCTAAGGAAAACAAAGGAACTGGAGTTTAAAGAAAGTAGGTTAAAGAAACTAAAAAATTCAGTCAATGATTCTAAAATGTTCTGGTCAGTGATAAGATCTATAAACAAAAAGAGTTTTGTGTATAACGAAATCTCAGTTCAACAGTGGCATGACCATTTTGGGGGGCGTTTTTCATAGTTTTGATAATAAAGTAAGGAAGAAGAGACTGGTATGGTAGAAGAAAATGAAATTGAGCCATTATTTAATCAACCTATTTCCAGTGAAGAAGTCGTTGTTGCTGGTATCAAACATTTAAAATTAGGAAAGAGTGCAGGACCAGATAGAATCATAGCAGAAATGTTGAAGAATGCAAACACAACTGTAATCAATTTTCTTGTTCATTTATTCACTCAACTTTTTGATAATGGTATCTTTCCATCAGAATGGGCTAACTCTATAATTGTACCAATTTACAAAAACAAAGGAGACGTGAACAATCCCGACAACTATCGTGGAGTATCACTTACCAGCGTTTTAAGTAAAATCTACACTTACATACTAAATGCAAGATTAACTGAATGGGCTGAAACTGAAGAAAAAATAGTGAAGAACAAGCAGGTTTTAGAACCAGTTACAGCACCATAGACCATATATTTACACTATATTCTTTGATTCAGAAACATCTACTCTGCAAATCGAAGCTCTACATTGCATTTGTAGATTTTAAGAAAGGCCTTTGACTCGGTAAATCGGAATGCTCTGTGGAATGTACTCCGTAAAAGTGGTGTTAATAGTAAATTGTACATGGCTATTAGAGGGGTCTACATTCGGTGCTTGCATGTGTGCGTGTGAAGAGTGTGAATATTCAGATTATTTTGATTGTCCAAATGGGGTAAAACAGGATGCTTGTTAAGTCCACAGTTGTTTTCTTTTTTCATAAACGAACTGGCGTGGAATTGTCCCGCAAAGGAAGACATGGTATCCAGATGATACCTGGAGCAGTTGAATTAGTTTTACTACTGTATGCTGATGATGTTGTGTTCTTCTGTCCGGAACAGTTGTAGGTTTGCAAAACCAACTAAATGTATTGAAAGAAGAAGCAGACCGCTTAGGTTTATCAGTTAACTTGGATAAGACGAATATATAGTGTCTTTAGAATGGGTGGCCACCTATCAGTGTATGAAAAATGGTCTTATGGAAATGCAGATGTTCAAGTAGTTAATTCATATAAATATCTTGGATGATATTTTCAACAAAATTAACTTTCCGTTACGCATGGGAAGAATCTCTGATGAAAGGGAAAAAAGGTACTATTGAAATTCTGAAATCCCTGAGAAAACTGAATTGTACAGACTGTGGTATATTTTGGAAAATGTTTGATACACAGATAAAACCTCTTCTTACTTATGCAGCTGAAATTTGGGGCTTACATGAAAATTCGCAGATGGAAAAAGTACATACGTATGCTATGAGCGTTTCCTTCAAGTACCTATTCATTCATCCAACACCGTTTTATATGGAGAAATGGGCAGATACCCTTTGTATATAAGTACATTTGAATGTATTAAGTACTGGTTGAAGATCTTGAAGCTACCCCAGTCCCGTTTGAGCAGGCAAGCCTATGACATGATGCTTCTAGAAATGGAAAAGGGTAAAGAAAACTGGGCTTATAAAGTAAAGAAAGTCCTTTCAGAACAGGGGTTTTGGAATAGTGTGGATGACCCAGGAAGTAGGAAATGAGCAACAGTTCATTGCGGAATTCAAAGACAGGCTTATTTGTTCTTTTAAACAGAATTGGCACTCAGATATGGAAAGTAAAGAAAATATCGCGCTGGTTTTTTCTCATTTAAGAATGTGTTCCATTCTGAAAAGTTTCTCAATGTCATAACAGATAAATGGCACAGAATAAATTACGCAAGATTTAGGTTGAGAACTTTAGGTTTTAATGCGAACAAAAGATGGTTTGAATGTGAAACATCCACAGAACTCCTTGTCCTGCATGTAGGCACATTATTGATGACGAGAACACTTTCTGTTCCACTGTACTGCTTATAATGAAGTGCGGACAAATTGTTCATTTTTCCAGTTAGATATAGCGAAAAGACAAAATGTCGCTGGCGTGTTATCATCAGATGATGAACTTGTAATTAAATCAGTTTCGAAATTCATCGCGGAAGCATTGAAAATTAGACAGATGAAGGGTAGTGAAATTTAAGATAATACATTATAGAGATATCTGAATGAATATTATCATTCATCGCATGTTGAAGAGATCAGTAAAATACAATGTCATCATTTAATTGAGTGGATGGTCGAGCATGTTGAAGAGATCAGTAAATACAATGTCATCATTTGATTGAGTGGATGGTCGAGTCAGTCTTTTTTTTTTTTTTTTTTTTTTTTTTTTTAACTTTACTTTACTGCATTACTCCTGTGCGTGAGGTGAGGACATAACGAAATGTTACGAATTTATTTGTTTTTGTTAACTTTGGATTTGATACACACTAGGAATGAAAGTATACTATTTGTTTGCAGGAAAGGAGAGGAAAAATGTTTTTGTTCCGTTACCTCTCCCCCCTTGTCAAACCATTTCGTTTTGAAAATTCTAAAGCTGCAATTTTTGATATTTACGGTTACGTATTATTGTTTGTTTGTTTTTCTCTTTATTTAATTTTAATGTCGGCATTTTTGTTATCTATGATTTTTATATTCAATTTTTTAATTATTTCTAAATTACGTATGTATTTATTTTGAAGCCATGGTGTCAAAAGGCTTATGTGGTACTTTCCTTTGGTACCCACCGTAGAACATTTGAATTCGTATACGTTCCTTATATGTTCAATCATGTTTTAATTCTCTCCCTTTATTA
>JADBJO010025697.1:0-5000 GCA_016801955.1 Conus betulinus
TTGGTTGCATGCCTGATCGGTCAACATGAATTTGATCAGAAATCAACTCTGTGTCTTGCACATCACAGCGGTGAACTGAAATGTGCACATACTGCACGAAAAAAAAAAGGGTGCAAATCAAACAGGCCTGTGCAACAGAGAACATCTGAACTGCAGGAATACTGCAATGCACGTGCAACCCATGTCTTATCTGAACACAGGTCATCCAGTTTTGAGAGACTGGTGGGCATTTATGCCTGTGTTTACGGCACTTTTGCAACCATGCCTCGGAGACAACGACTGAGTCAGGATGACCAGGGCGCGCAATGCGTGGCTTCAGGAGGGCGTGGGGGTGCGAGAGGTTGGTCGTCGACTGTCAGTCGCCCATTCAGTCATTCAGACTTTGAGAGACCGCTTCAACCAGACAGGAAGTGTTGCTGAGCGAAGACGTCCAGGACGCCCAAGGTCCACCTCCAGGCAGCAGGACAGGTTTGTTGTCCTGTCAGCTCTGAGGCAGAGAACGGCCACTTCCGACACACTCAGGGGGCAGCTGCAAGCAGCTGGCAATGTCACCGTCAGTGACCAGACCATTCGGAACCGGTTGAGAGAGGCACACCTGCGCTCAAGACGACCAGCCGTCCGTCCTGTCCTGACACCAGCTCACCGTGCTGCTCGTTTGGCTTGGGCCCAGCGTCACTTAGCATGGACCAGAGATCAGTGGGCAAGAGTATTGTTTACTGACGAGTCCCGCTTTGCCTTATCATTTCATGATGGCAGGAACCGTGTCTGGCGGCGGCAAGGAACGCTATCACGATGGTCTTTGTGAGCGAGCGTGATCGCTATGGTGGTGGATCCATAATGGTGTGGGGAGGGATGGCATGGAACTACAGAACCCCCCCTGCACATGGTGCCAGGCAACCTCAACGGTGTGGGCTAAAGGGATGGCATCCTGCAGCACCTTGTGCTGCCAGCGCTGCAAGCTATTGGGACCAGGCACGGTACTTCAAGACGACAACGCCAGACCTCACAGGGCTCGAGTCGTCAACAACTTTCTTCAGCAGCAACACGTGATCCACATGGACTGGCCAGCCTGCTCACCGGACCTTAATCCAATCGAGCACCTATGGGACGTGCTGGGGGCCGGCGACTTCGAAGCCCCCCCCCCCCCGCCAGTTGACCTCAACCACCCCCCCAGTTGACCTCAACCAGCTGTTCCAGTTCCTTGAGCAGGAGTGGCAGGCAATACCCCAGATGACTCTGAGGACTCCGACTCAATCCATGAGGCAAAGGTGCATCGCGTGCATCCACAAATGGCGGACACACACGCGTTACTGACTGTGTTTTTGTGTATCTCTGGCGTTCTGACTTTTGAAAAGATGGGTAGTGGACTTGAAAGTGACAAAACATGCTGTTCAAATCAATTTTGTCATTAATCCATGTCATTCGTGTTTTGATTAATTGCTGAAATAAAGTTCAAAAGCATTGTTTTGGGTTGTTTCCGTTCTGTTGTGAAATAGCGAGAGAATTTCCAAGTTGCCTTTCAATTATTTTGAACAGTATACCAAACCCACTAAAGATGTATTATGTACTCAGTGTTAAGACAAATCAGACATGGCACCCAGGTGTCACCATTGCAACTAGAGAGATATAAAGTGGAGAAATTGTGCATTGTGTTACACCAAAAGAATACATGGTGGTGAAAAAACAGCACCCAGGAGGTACAGGGAAAGAACGGTTCTTTTCAAATGTCAAAGCTCATAAACATAAATGCAGAGAAATGCTAAGCTATGGGATCGAGACTGGGCCATTCATGGAATTACCTCCCGACCAAATATGTCAGCCATTCATGGAATTACCTCCCGACCAAAGGCATACAACAAATTAATTTAGAATGAAGCCAGACGTACAGGGGGGAAGACGACGATTAATCTGAATCACTCTGAGCAGGACATTGGTGGCGGCCATTACGTGCTCACTCGTCGCTGTAGAAATGAGTTGACGTCACATCCAGGTTTGTGTCTTAAACAGAAACACTGGCGGTCAGCGCCTGGCTGGATTTGAGCGCCCTGCTTCTTCGTATAATTATCTACATCAACGTCATACCCGTAGTTGATTTAATCATCGTCTTGACCGGGTAAATCTCGTTCAATTCTGAACTTATGCTTAAATAACAAACTTCATTCAACGAAAACAAGTCTTCCGCTCAATTCAAACGAATACAGATTATATATATGAAAATGGGGAATAAAAAAACACCTGAGTGACTGGTATTTGACTGAATGACACGGGAAACAACTTACTGTAGCGGCAGGAGGCAGCTCTTCAGTAGGCTCTAGTAAGGTAGACAACCTGTTTAATAAACTAGAACGAATTGTTAAACACTAAGGGGGCCGGAATAGCTCAGTGGTAGAGCGCCGGACACGTAATCCTAGGGTTGCGGGTTCGAATCTCCGCCGATCCGTTTCGGTACATGGGGATTTTTTCCCTCGGAGGTAATATTGGTTCTGAATCCATTTGCCCATACAGTCCTTCGAATGAGACTATAAACCGATGTTTCGTGTGTGAATGCACGCATAACACCTGGCGCACATGTAAAATCCCATCACCAACTTTCGGAAGAGAAGGCCAGTTTGGCTGTTGGTATGGATGACACGTTACACATAGCATGCACCTTCCCTGAAGATGGAGTATAGCGGGATTAAAAAAAAAAACGGTAATACACACAAAACTCCACTCCCTTTGTTGGGCAGATGGGTTTAATACTTGCCTGTCTATACAGGGAGTGTCTGCAGGAGTATCAGCCTGCGTACGCAGAAGAAGAAGTTAAGCACTTAGAGTTTGATCTCTGACCGAAGATATGTGGAGAACTTCAGTGAGAAACCGTGAAGTATTTCAGCAATGCTTCGATGTTCTTTGGGACATGCTGCCTCTCGAGTGCAGTTGAATTATCTGGTATGGAACTGATCCCATATCCATCTTCAGATCAAGGCACACTAAGTCACCTTAGCTCTTTGAATTGGTTTTTAAATCATTGCGATATGTTCTACACAGCCAGACACCACGTGAATGCCTCCACGTTGGGCTGACAAATTCAAATACAATTTTCTTTGAGGAAATTAGTCAATATCGCTGCCACGGCGAAGAACATTTTCCGTTCAACGTTTCCTTCAGCGATGTGATGTTTGTTTGAACTGGTTGATGCCATTGGAGTTTTGGTCTTTGGGAACGTAATCCCACAGCTATCATCCATTACTGACGTCAACGTTTCTTCATGATGATCTTGTCAATTTGTGGTAAGGTTATGTAAGTAATGCTGTTTCTAGCCCAGCCAATTGCAAAGGGCCTACTGGCCATATCTGGGCTGTCACCGCGTTGAAGTCAACTCACAAGTCATTTGAAAAAAAAAATCACTGACACAACCCTTTCAAACACATCTTCTAAGACCACGCTGGGAATTTGTAAAAAATCTTTTCTCCATAAAATCTTAGGTCAGATCAGGAATGTTAATCTCTTTCAGAAATTCAAACATCACATCAGGTGGGACATCTCTGGACAAGATTTTTATGGAGTCCACTGTAAAATGTTTATGTCTCATACCATGCAAGTCCCAACACTCTAAAACACCATGTTTCATTGTGAGTGGCACATGAAATGGAAAGCACCATGTTGTTTCTTCGCCTTTTAAAAGATACGAATGGGGTGTAAAAGGAGTGGCCTGAATGCTAAGGGCACAAGACTGTTTCTTCTTTTACGGCAGCCTCTGGATATGGTAAAAATTCTTTCACGTTCGGATGGATTTTACATTGTTGTTATCCGTCTGCAAATTCCATTCCTCTCGCCAAAGTTCTTTGACGTAAGCCTGGGTTTGGGGTTTCGAATCAGTGTGAGGGACAGACAGTCTTTCCAAATCTTACCTTGTAGTACTCAATTTGTGGAACCACTCCAGGACATTTCTCACATAGCAGAAATTGTAGTCCATTTACATAACCATTTGATAGAAACATAAACAGCCAGCTGTTTGTGCTGCTCATTCTCACTGTATGTCTGTCGTTTTTGATGCTTTTCTCGTTGTCGTTCTTTCCATTGGATTGTAGGATTTCAAGTCCAAGTGTAAGATCTATACTTGATGTTTTCTGTTCAGTGCACAGACAGGGAATTACAATGTCGTGGGATCAAGTAGTCCAATACAGTGGTCGTAGACATAGATTGGATATATACATTGCTTACAGTTTATGAAACCCCCCCCCCCCCCCCCCCCCCCCCCCCCCCCACCAGCTGTGATCAACTTTGCCATACCTGGAGGGTTCACCATAATCTGTCTACCACAAAACAACACACAGTGCCCATTTTCAGTGTCATGATGATGGCTATTGTCTCCCTCTGTGTCAAGTGTAAATGACATGATCGACTGTCCGGGTCATAAGGACGAAGCTGACTGTCAGAATTACAAGACGTGCAATGAGTTTTATCGATGTCGTGACAGTCACACCACAGTCTGTGTCCACGTGAATCACCTGTGTGATGGCCTGCAACCATGCCCAGAGCATGGTGATGAACTAATGTGTGACTTCGTTTGTCCTGAGTCCTGTGTGTCTTTGCCTTCCACTGCAGTCACACCTTTCCCATCAGCTCTTTCCCACAGCTGTGCTACCTGGAAGCTTTCAGCAGTGGAAGAGGCATAGATGACGTCACTGATAACATCGTGCTGATCCACTTGGGCGTACAGGCGTGTGGATGGAGGAGGTTCACACAGGTAGTGTTACCGAATCTTCACAGTTCGGATCTCAGTATGAATGTACTTCAGTCTGTCAACTTCAGCCACTTTACAGAAATACCTCAACTCTGAAGACTGAGCCTTGCGGGCAATCCTTTGTCTAAAAGTATTCTTCATGTCCCAAAACAGTATATACATTCATCACTGAAGATCTTCAATATTTCCTGTGTTCTAGCGGATTTGTTTTAACAATATACGTGCCTTTTCCGCTTTTATGCTTAGCTTACAAGTTCTAGTTTTGTCACGG
>JADBJO010025697.1:10000-17500 GCA_016801955.1 Conus betulinus
GACGTGAGCCGCGGCTTGTAGCGTGCAGATCGCTGTTCACACTGCCTCATTGTTTTTGTCAACGTTGAAGGACGGAAGTAGAGAGCAGGAGACTGTACTTCCGTCATCAAGTACAGAAGACACCATGCCTTCAGCCACCCCCCCCCCCCCCCCCCCCCCACTTGTCTTCAGGGCATCCTGTGGCTCCTTTTCTTTACCTATCTACGTCAACTTCATGTTGAAAAGGGCCACAGAGAAAACACTAAAAAACGGGTCGCCATGCTGACACCACGAACCAGAGCTGCCGGTGTAACCCTAGGCTTGCTCCTCACGCTGATGTTCTGGGGCAGTTCACTACTGCGCTGCGGAGACGTCGACCGGAACCCTGGACCCACCGGCGTGCGGCAGTCGAGGACGGGCAGCCAGAGTGCCACTACAGGACGGAGGACCAGCAAGGACAGGACCGGGGCTTCTCTGGACGCCGGGCAGAGGAGTCTGTTTTCCACCCAGCAACCCACCATAGCAGACGTGATGAACAAGCTGGACTGTAAGTTTGCTGAAATGGAAAATAGTTAAAGGACCTTCGCGATCAGTTTTGCTCTCTCTCTCTCTCTCTCTCTCTCTCTCTCTCTCTCTCTCTCTCTCTCTCTCTCTCTCTCTCTCTCTCTCTCTCACACACACGCATACACACACAAGGGCGCGCAAGCATGTACTCACACACACACACACACACACACACACACACACACACACACACACACACACACACACACACACACACACGTACGCACGTATGAACATATGCACGCACACACGCATGTGCGCGCGCGCGCGATTTCACACACACACACACACACACACACACACACACACACACACACACACACACACACACACACACACACACACACACACACACACCACACACGCGCGCGCGCGCACCCACGCAAAACACACACACACACACACAAACACACACACACACACACACACACACACACACACACACACACACACACACACACACACACACACACACACACACACACACACACACACACACACACACACACAGAGAGAGAGAGAGAGAGAGAGAGAGAGAGAGAGAGAGAGAGAGAGAGAGAGAGAGAGAGAGAGAGAGAGAGAGAGAGACAGACAGACAGACAGACAGACAGACAGACAAACAGACAGACAGACGGACATACAGACAGAGACAGACAGAAGATGAGGAGGAGGAGGAGGAGAAGGAGGCCGATGATGATGGTAATGATCATGATCACATCATGACGAAGAAGGATCCAAAAACATTGGAAACATACAGGCATTTAGTTTAAGCCAGCAGACAGCATTTCTTCCTCGTACTTTCTCCATTGCTACCTGATCTTCTGTACCCCATTAGTGCAGACACTCCAAGGCAGTTCACTGTGTCCACCGCCTGCACAGCCACACCGAGACCGCGTCCTATCACAGCCTCAGCAGCCATAGTTCACAGCCAGCAACCAATGCCAGGTCATCATGAGGCCAGCCACCAGAGAAGAGCGTGTACTACTACTGCAAGTCGCTTCAGTTGTGCCTGTGATACACGCAGAGCACACTACTCATTCGCAGCCTATTGACGACAATGATAGCTCTGTCATGGAGCCAGTGTGACAGAGTGCTACCCCTCCAGTGGCCACAACCACGTCCATCCCAGTGACAGCTCACGTTGACTTGCCAACACCGACGATCTCAGCACGAGCTCATGACAGGCGTGGAGACATGGATAGGAAATTGGGACTGAGATCACCATTGTAATATGGCATGAAGGCACACAGAAATTAACACCTTGATACAGAGGATGATTTTTTTCAGGAGTTTCCTTTCTGCTCAAAGCCTACGTGGCAGCACTGTCTCCGACGCTTCCTGTCAAAACATGTTCAGGGCGTCAACCAGGTCTAAGAAATACAGACACCTGCAGTGTTGATCATAAAGCTTGAGCAACACCCTCGAGGACGCATCTCTTCAGTAGATGAATCTCAGTTGTGGGTTCCAGTCTTTTCACATGAGTCTAAGGCATAGTCACCTCTGGGCAGAAACCAGCCAATTACGATTTGTACCATCTTAAACTCTTTTGTTTTCATCATGGGAAAAAAAGGCTAGTCACAACCACTCTCTAACCTTCGTACCTTGATGTAATATGATCCGACACGAAACTAAAATACCAACTGGAGCAAAGATAATTCATACAAATTTAAACCTTGGCGTCTAGCTGCAATATGAAAGGATGAAGGACACATCGTGTTAAAAAATGTCGATGCACTTACACTTAGCTGAAGCCAGAGAATCAGTACATTAAAACTGAACTAGGTAGAGTAGATGGCACTCCTAGACAGGACACTCTTGGTGCAGGATAAGCCTAAGAGCCAGTACATTACCCTACATATTGACCCAGATAGATTAGATGGACAGATGGATGGAAAGATGGATGGATGAATGGATGCATGGATGAATAGATGGACGATATAAATATGTATATGTACATGTATGTATGTATGTATGTGTGTGTGTGTGTGTGTGTGTGTGTGTGTGTGTGTGTGTGTGTGTGTGTGTGTGTGTGTGTGTGTGCAGATCATTGTTACCAAAAGTCCCCCCCCCCCCTCTCTCTCTCTCTCTCTCTCTCTCTCTCTCTCTCTCTCTCTCTCTCTCTCAGTATATTTATGAAGCACAAAATAGGATAGAAACAGTATAATCACTTTATTCTAGCAGCGTGTACATGTAACTACTTTCTTTTTTTTTCCGTTCCTTTCATGAAAGTAATTTTGTGCATCTTACCAGTGTTGCGTCATTAGTATGGGCCATGGCCTTAATCTGTATGCTCATATTCGTCTTCTCTCTCTCTCTCTCTCTCTCTCTCTCTCTCTCTCTCTCTCTCTCTCTCTCTCTCTCTCTCTCTCTCTCTCTCTCTCTCTCTCTCTCTTATGGACTAGATTGAACAAAAGGGCCAGTTGGGAAAAAGTAACCCCCTCTTTATCTGTTACCCTTGGGAGTAAATATTATCAGTTAATCGTCAATCAGTCGGTCTTATTCAGAGAGAGAGAGAAAGATCATGAACACAATATTCAGATTAAGACCATGCGAATCTGCATGAGAAAGTTTAATTAATTTAGGCTAAAGTCCCTAGCTGAATGGACACATATATAAAAACATATTAACAATACCTAATGTGACACAATAATGTTAACATTAAAGAAAAAAAAAATACTGTGTTACAAAACAACTGACACAATATAAAATGTGTATTATATGGACATGCCGAAACGTTGCAGTGGTGATCTACCAGATGGGAGGTAACTCGCACAGACATGTTGTGACAAGGGAGGTGACTTGAATAAACAAAATGAATGCAGGCAAGCATCATTTTTTGCAGAATGTTGATGCATGTGAGTGAATCGACCACGTTTTGGCGACGAGGCTGGGATTGAAACCCAAGGAAATGTCACTATCTCAGCAATTGTCGTCCCAGTGTGGCAATACTACAGGCACAAGTCTCGACAAGTTGTGCACATCAGCTGTGTTCATAGCCAGAGAGATATTTTTTTTAATTTCCGGTTAATACTACTCAGCGGCGAAAGTCACGAATTGACATGGTAAGAAAAAAAATCTTACCCTCTGGCGGGGATTAACGAGCACTACCCTGCCAACAAGCGTGGACAGAGAGCCTAGGGAGCAGATGTGACTGACTCCAAAGCAGCAGCAGCAGCAGCAGCAGTAGCAGCAGGAGTGGTAATAGCAGAAGAACACCGACATCAGCAGTAACATTAATCGCAGTAGTGGCAGTAGACATGGCTGTTGTAATAGTGGGAGGAAAGCAGCACCAAAAAAAAACATCAGTTTAGTATTAGTAATAGTTGTGTTGTGCCTACAATTGCTGTTGTTTGTTGTTGTTGTTGTTGTTTGCTGTCGTTCTTTTTCTGTGTGGTAGTACCAGTAGTAGCAGCAACAGTGACAGTAATAGAAGCGAAAAGTAATGGTAATCGTAACTGCGAAAGTAGCTTGCACAGCAATAGCCTTTATGCTGTCAGGAATGATAACAAAATCAATAGCTGTAATTACTTTAGCAACATGTAGTAGTAGTAGTAGTAGTAGTAGTAGTAGTAGTAGTAGTAGTAGTAGTAGTAGTATAGGTGTTGTCATTGGTGTTGTAGAAACCACAGCAGGATAAATAGTAGTCGTAGCAGTAACAGCAGTAGCAGAGGCAACTGTAGTGCTTTGTAAACAGCAGCAGCAGCAGCAGTAGTAGTAGCGGTGGCAGTAGCAGAATCATCAGCAGCAGCAGTGGTCACTGCGGGAGCAACAGTAGCAGCTGTAGTAACATGAGCAACATCATCAGTATTCAGAAGACCCCATCCACACTACTGTTAGTTTGGTAATTGTGGTCTCTGTCTGTCTGTCTGTCTGTCTGTCTGTCTCTGTCTGTCTCTCCTCTCTCTCTCTCTCTCTCTCTCTCTCTCTCTCTCTCTCTCTCTCTCTCTCTCTCTCTCTCTCTCTCTCTTAATGTCATCACAGAATGAAAGCAGAATGTATTGTAATGGTTTGTAGTTTATGTGTGCAAAGTTGTCAAAAGGCGAAGCATTTGTGCAATGTCATCATTATCGTGAATTTGGAAGTGCGACTGTTTATGTTTTAGGTACTTCCTCCTTCGAAGGCCCAAGGCCTAGAGGAATAAAATGTCTGAGTTTGAGTCTGAATCTCTCTCTCTCTCTCTCTCTCTCTCTCTCTCTCTCTCTCTCTTACGGCGCATCCTCTTACGTTTGTCCATGCCGATGTTTCTTCTCTGGCTGCGCGCGTTCCAGTCTTGAAGAACGGAGGAGAGGTGGGGAGTGGAGGAGGTGTTGTGTGGAGGGCGACAAGCGCGTGGAAGGGGGAGGGTGCGTGTTCAGGAACGAGGAATAACACCATAAACGAGGAGATTCTGTCGGCCCCGTGGCTTAAGCTATGCTCTCTGAATCCAAGCGCCTTTTGGTTCAGTTCCAGGGCTTGAGACCGCCAGATGAGAGGTGATTTTCTCTTTGGAATCAATATCCGTATGCAGCGACTCCACAGAATGAGCAAGCATTAACTGAGACCATTCTGTTCATCAACCAGATTGCGTGGAGATTGTGACGTAGTTAGAATGTCATTTTAAAAGAAAACATGGAGTCAAAAACAGGAAAAAGGTAAGAACGGTGGAAGAAGCACGAACAAATGGCTAAGACAAGATGGGACGAAAAGAAGAACTGAACGAACAGAAGTAGAGCTGTGACTGACTGGTCTGGCAACACACATGACCTCCTGTCAGTTCAACCCCTCCCCCTCTCCAACCCCCCCCCCCCCCACCCCCCCCCCCTGAATCCCCCACCCACCCCCGCGCTCTCTCTCATCCATCGTGTAAGTGACGGGTTTTTTTTGTATAGTATGTACGTACTAGTATGCGTAACAACAACTCCCTTCCCTGTCTCTGGCACGGCCAAAGGAAAAAAGAAAAAGTTAGTGTCGGTGGTCGTACCTGCCCACACATCGATCGACCACTGTAGATGGTCTCCGGACAAATCAAAGCTGTACAGTACTCTTGTGGCACTCACTAACCCAGACAGAACTGACTGACTAGACTTAGGCCGTAAACTGACATTCAATTTATTTCAAAGTATTCATAAAAGTCATTAGCACCTGGTTGTATGTATGAAAAACGATTTTCATTTGACTGGAATGAAGCAAATGAAGAGTATTTGTTTACTTTTAAGATATTACTGATTTAAGAAGATGCTAATGAATTTGATAATACTTTTAAAATACGTTCAACATTCAGTTCGTGCCTAATCCATTGATAGTTTCTTCCCCACTGTTTGCAGTTTTGTCATGGACATACAATCTCGCGTATATACACACACAGTTATATTCATAAACTCGTCCACGCATGATCACAAACACAAACGCACATTTGCACAGAACCGCACACACACACACACACACACACACACACACACACACACACACACACACACACACAGAGAGAGGAGAGAGAGAGAGAGAGAGAGAGAGGAGAGAGAGAGAGAGAGAGAGAGAGAGAGAGAGAGAGAGAGAGAGAGAGAGAGAGAGAGAGATTAGGGGTGATCCAGACATATGACTGAAACACAACGATGCACGTAAGATAACAGATCAAGGAAATTAATTAACAGCAACAAAACATATCCATTGTGCACATTCCCTAGAGATTTGAATCACATGTAAACCCTCTTTCATTCTCTCTGGCCATACACTCCTGACTTTTATTTAAAAGAAGACTTACTGTTTCCATGAACGAAAAGAGACAAACACATTAGACAAAACATGTAGATAAGCTCTAAAAGAACACAGAGGTCATCCAGCCCTGTTCACCAACACCAGCCAGCTGACAGTGAAGGGGGCTGGAATGGAAACACATCTGTTGAAAAGATGGAATGAAAATACATCCATCTGCCAGGGAGATGGAATAAAACACATCTCTCTGTTAGCAAAATAGAAATAAACATTTTAGCAAAATAGAAATAAATATGCATCTACATCCTATAGGGATTTGATTGAAAGTACATTTCTTATTACCCATTGAATGAATGGATAAATGGAGCTTCCTCTCTACGTGCTGGGAGGATGTAGAGGGGATTCGTCTGTCGGTATATCATTTGTTAGATGGGTGGATGTGGAATTCATCTGTCTGTCTACCTTTTGTTGGATGGATGAGTAGGGGATTCATCTGTTTCTCTATCATTTGTTGATGGATGTATGTGGAATGCATCTGTATGTCTACCACTTCTTGTTAGATGGATGTGAAATTTATCTCTCTGTCTACCATTTGTTGATGGATGTATGGGAAATTCATCTGTCTATCATTTGATGATGGATATGTGTGGCATTCATATCCCTCGCTGCCATTTCATGATGGATGGGTGGGGAATTCATCTGTCTGTCTACCATTTGTTGATAGATGTGTGTGTGTGTGTGTGTGTGGGGGGGGGGGGGATGCATTTGTCTCTCTACCATTTGTCCATGCATGGGATTTAAGTTCTTACATTCGTGTTTTTTTTTTTTGTTTTGTTTTGTTTTTGTTTTTGTTTGTTTGTTTTTTTCTCAAGAAAAGCAAAGAAGAACCTGAATTCCCTTTCATGCAAAGAACCCAAGGGAAACTGTCCGTGTAATGTAACATTACGTTCCCGCCGCCACCCTACCCCCAAGCTCCTCCTCAGCAGAAAAAAATGTACTATCAAGCACTCAGGGTGCATTGCAAATATACTGTGCAGAGATCAACACATCCAGCAGACTGTTTCTTTACATCATCCAACAGCTCCAGGGAAGTGACTGGGCTTTTCAAGTATAACTTCCCAGATCTGTGAGTTGACCAAGACACCTTCACTGACATGAAGGAGGGCATAGACAGATCCAGTTGGGTCAGATACGACTAATGTGAGAAGGTGGTAGGAGGGGTGGGAGGTGTGGGAGAGAAACTGACATCTTCACCACAAACCTTAG
>JADBJO010025698.1:0-2500 GCA_016801955.1 Conus betulinus
TTGAGCTGAGAGTAGCAAAAGTTGGTGGAAAGAAATGAAAAATGATTTCTTGGAATGAAGAGAAGGCTCAGATCGGTAAGGAAGCGCTTGACAGTAGTGACTTTAAAGGCGTTTCAGCCATAGCTTAGATTATAGAATATGATGTTGATAACAGAGAACAGTTTACTAAAGGTTTGGACAGGGCAAATTGTGAGGTGTGAGTTATCGATGTAATTGAGTGTAGCGACTGGTCTGACAGATACTGTGAACTGAAGAAAAAGCTGGGCAGGAGGCTTTTTCAATAGATTCAAAGATTTCGAAGTTCTAAGACAGCAATTATAAGAAATTTATTTCTAACTTTAATATGAAGAAGTTTACAAAAAAAAGTTCAGAGAATCTGTTTATGATCCAAAACTTTTTGGTAATGAGGTCAGTTAACATAAAACTTTCATTTAAAATGACATCAGCTGGCAGCAGTGCTCTCACCATTACATTTTTAACGAACCAGATAATGAGCCTGAATTAGTTGTCCTGATTAAAGAAAATGGAGATTTGGGTGAGGGACCTGTGTCCAACGATATACCTGAGCTGGGAATTATAGCGATCATAGACAATCTCGGACCTGATGGTCCTGACAAACATAGTTACCTAAATGTTTAAAACAGGGGGAAAAAAAAACCGGTAGTGAAATGTCTAGTCGTCTTACATAAGAAAAAAGTTATTTGGCAGCGGGACATTTGCTTTTAAATGGACAAATTCATTTATAATACCTATCTACAAAGTGGTGCCTGACAATTACAGAGGACTGGCATTGAGTAGTATAGTATATCAGGTAAAATTACACTCACATCTTAAACAAAAGACGTACAAAATTGCCAGAAAAAAAAAGAAGAGGCAAACGTCATGGAAGAACAGGTTGGATTCTGGTTTAGTCAGTGCTCAAATGATCACATGTTTACTATGTACGCATTTGTTTTAAAATGCACATAATAGTAAATTATGTTCAGCGTTTGTGAACCTAAAAATATAAGCATTCGGCTCAGTGGATGGAAACATTTTGTGACTAATCTTAAGGAAAATAGATGTAAATGGTAGGATCTTCATGGCGTGTAAAGCTATGTGTGCTTCTGTCTCCATGTGCATGCGTGATGAATGTACAAATTCTTTTCTTTTTTTTTCGGGGGTGGGGTTTGGCGGGGCGTTGGGGGTGGGGTGGGGGTTGGGCGGTAGAGGGATTTGGGGATGGGATTGGGTGAGAAAGTGGTGCTCCTGAGAGGAGGAGGGAGTGAATCAGAGCTGTCTGCTAAGTCGTCGGCTATTCTTTCTAATTTATAAACGACCTCGCTATTGAAATATGCAAGAAAGCTGGATATGGAATTCACATGATTCCTGGAAGGACTGATATTTTTGTTTTTTAAGCCGTTTGCTGATGATAGTATTCGCTCCTTAGACACCCCGATTGGTCTTAAAAGTCAGCTGACATTTCTCAAACACAGCAGTCAGATTGGTAACAGCTGACAGTAAACCTTAAAAAAAAAAAAAAAATTGATTATCCATTATCCACAATGGGAAGTCATCTCTCAGCGTGTGAACAACGATTTTATGGCGATGAGGAGACGAGCTCTTTAATATATTTAAGAATGTTATTTGCGATGAACTTATTCTGTGTATGGATTTGAACCGTGTACCAGACGTTAAAAAGTGTAAATGAAATTCTATAATTTTACGAAAACAACGTTCAGGGGATTCATGCCTTTTTTGTTGAAACGTGTTTTGCCTGAATATGAAATCACGGGTTTTTTTGCTTGAAAAGGAGGCATGAAAACAAATCTGGATGAAGAAGAAGACCGTTGCAGGACTTGATTTGGAATTGTCCGGATGTTCCAAGAAGTAGGATATACAAATGAATTTGTAGCAGACATTAAAGACAGAATTAAAATAACAGCGTGTTATAAGCTAAACTGGCTTGCAGAAATGGAAAGTGACGTCAAATATAGTTGATACTTTCACGTCAATCGTTATTCCAAACAGAAAGATATATTTCGGTTCTGACAAACATATGGCATAGAATTTATCTTGTCAAAATGTTGTCCAAAGGAAAACAAATTGTGGTTGGAAACGGACATATGCACAGCCTCTCCATGTCCGATGTATGGGCACAGCAGAGAAGGTGAGAATCGTTTTCTCTTTAACTGCACGGGTTATGAAGAATTACGAAAGAAACGTGTGTTGTTCGATTCAAAAGTGGCAAAAAGAATAGCCCTAACTTTTTACTGTCAGTTGATAAAACTAGTGTTACTGCTCGCAAAACATTTTTTTTTTGAAAAGAGAACAATACGCAGAAAAAAAATAATGGTTGATGTCACAATGGCTATCATCAATACCTTCACAGTGATAGGCATGTATAGGTATTTCAGTTTGGACAAACTGCCAAATGATTTTCTCTTAATTTAAACCCAATACTTTCGTTCGGATTGTTGAGGTAAAATGAATTAAATGTTATGGATTTTTTTTATGCTCA
>JADBJO010025698.1:7500-23449 GCA_016801955.1 Conus betulinus
TTTTTTTTCAAGTCAAGAATTCACGTTTGTAATGACACTCTTCCTCCCGTCTTCCCTGTCTTCCCTATCTCTGCCTGCGTGTTTGTGTTTCGACGTGACGGTATGTCTGTGTATCTGTCTGATCCCCCCCCCCCCCCCCCCCCCATCTCTCTGTGTCTCTCTCTCCGTCCATCTGTGGGCGTATTCTTGCGTCAAAGAGAGTATTGTGTACTCTGTGTGTGTGTGTGTGTGTGGGTGTGTGTGTGACGTGCATGTTTGCCACTTGCAGACACAGGAACGTTGGTGTTTTTTTCACTCTTTAGATTCGCTGTTAGGATGTATTGTTTCTCTTCTTAAATAAATGACTCCCCCCCCCCCCCCCACCACCGCCCCACCCCCCCATCTCCCTCGCAGCCCATCGTCCCACCCCCACCCCCACACTCCCTCCCGAATCCTGCCTTTACTAAAAAAAAAAAAAAAAAAAATGGAAAAAAAAAAAATCTGATGTGAAACTCAACATTTTAAAATCACTTATCTGCAATCACCTACACATGTGACAGGCTGTTTTTAAACGAAATTTCATTTCCTTTGAACAAAAGAACTACTGTTTACTTTTCTGAACGATTGTCCTTTTGTGTGTGTGTGTGTGTGTGTGTGTGTGTGTGTGTGTGTGTTTACTTTTCTTCTTTTTCTTTCTTTCTTTTAGGTTTTCATTTTTTTTTTAATTTGCACGTATACGCGTCCTCTCTCTACCGCGCCAAGCTCAGTAGCTTTTTTTCTTTTTTTTTAAAAATTTTTTTAATTTTTTTTTTTTTTTTTTTTTTTGTGCATTTATATGGTGTTGTTCCTGTCACCGAAGCCGTGCTAAACAAACATGCCAGTGAAGCTAACTCGTGGCCTCTACATCTTTTAGTATAGTGTATAAAGTCGTGGCCTCTACATCTTTTAGAATAGTGTATTAAGTCGTGGCCTCTACATCTTTTAGAATAGTGTAACAAGATTTCTTTACTGAACATGATTTGCTGTCGACAAGGACAGAGAGGGAAGCGAAACTACTTTTATGTCAGTTTCCTTGTTTTTTGATACATTAATGGAGTTGTTTTTTTCAATACACATTTTTTTTTTTTTAATGAATGACAGTAGATGCTTTTTTTTTTTTTTTTTTTTTTTTTTTTTTTTTTGGTTGGTTGGTTGTGGGTTGGGGGGGGGGTCTATAAAAAGGGGGGGTGGGGAGGGTGTGTGGGGGGGGGGAGGGTGTGGGGAGGGGGGGGGGGGGGGGGGGGGGGGAGATGTGGGGGGGGGGTGGAGGGAGATTGGGGGTCGGGGGTGCGGGAGGCGGGGGTGGGTCTGGGGTGGGGGGGGGGGGGGCCCGAGGGCGAGGGGGAGGCCAACGAAGGCGGGCGGGGCGAGCGGGGAGGGGGGGACCCGGTGGTTTTCTGGACAAACCTTTCCGGAAAAAAAGGGGTCCCAAGTACCCATACCCGTAAAAAAAAAAAATGGGTCAACAGGCGCATGTTGGCCCTACAAAAACACACAAGGAATTTATAATCTAACGGTAAAACTTAATATTGGTGCTAATCTTTGAAAGCCGCCTATCTTTCTTTCCCTCTCTCTCCTTCACAATCTCCTTCTCTCTCAAAGCTCCCATCTCTCAATACTCGCCACTCCGTCGTGTGCATCGCACAAACTCTCCTCCAAAAATCCTCCTCCTCCACAAGCACCCCCACCCCCCACCCACGTCCCCCCTTTCGATCAGGAACTCACACCGTCGGTCTCACCCCAGGGTCCTCCTCCAAAGAGCCAAAAAAGAAAAAAACAACAGTGTGGCGCTGCGGAGAAAGGATAGTAGGAGGATCGTACATCGAAACAAAGACGTGGCAAAGCGAAAACAAAAAAAAACGAAGAGTGAATGGACGAAGCAAACGCAAGAATATAGAAGGGTGGACAAGAGAAAAAAAAAAATGGACTATAGGAAAAACTGATCCCCATGGGAAAAACTCCGGACGGAGCACGAAAGAGAGAACAGGTGTGTGTAAACAACAGACAACGCGGGAAAAAAAAGCTCCAAAACGAGGCGGTAAAAAAAAGAGGGACGCAAAGAGGGAAAAAAAGAATACAAAAAAAAGCCAGCAAAATCATAACGAGGGGGAATCGATCTCGGGCTCCACCCCAGAAATGGTCTCTCAAATCAATGCCCCAAAATATCAAAGGACGCCCTGAAAAAGAAAAAAAAAAAGAAGGGGAAGTAATCAGGAAAAGAGGGGCAAAACTCGGTGGAAATAAGTGCGGAAAGCTCTCTAAAAACCTCCTCCTTCCCCTCCCTCTCTGTCAACTGTGTTTTTTATTTTTCTCCTCGTCATACCGTCTATCCTCTATCGATAAATCGCGCCAGCATCGACGCCGTCTTGTAAATACACGCTTTCCGCTAAAGGTAATCCCTCCTTTGAACTCTTCTGGAGTTCATTTTTTTTGTTTCTTTTTTCCCCCGACACGTGAGACGCACGATGCATGCGGGAAACGAGGGGGGGGGCAGGGTAGAGAAAAACACATATGTTGTGGGTAGGAGAGGTGGGGGTGAATAAAAAATTTAACGATAGGGGGGTGCTGGGGGGACTAGGGGAAGCAGCGGTAATGCTATGAGCACCGGTTAGTGAATTATTTGATTGTTGACTAGGAGGGGTTTGACCTAGTCAGAAATTGTCTGGTTATAGTCTGGTGTGGTTGTTTATTTGTATGTCTAACAAAAAAAGAGTTTTTGAAGTATTTGGTTGGTGTAATTTAGTTTTAGCGTGGCTTAAGAAATGGATGAAGGAGTGGAAAAGGAGTTTTTGTTTTAATGGCAACGTCCTACTGTCTCCTCCTCTCCTCTGTACACTCCCTCCATACTGCATACATAACATATTATAATATGTTTGATAATTAGATATTATATATGCGTGTGTCGGCAGCGCTCGCATCGGGCGTGAGTGTGTGAGTGGTTTGTGTTTGTGTCTGGAAATAAGGGAAGGGTGAAAAAAAGTGTAAAAAATAGCTCTGCGCGCGCAGCTGCAGGCAAAGCTCGCGCAGCCGGTTAATGTGTGTGTGGTTAGATAAGTGTAGTGTTGTGTAGAAAGAAGAATGAATATTAGGACGAGGGGGGAAAATAAAAACAGAGATTTATGACGACGAGCCGGAGGGGAGAGCGCGAACGACAACGCCGGGGCAGGCGGAGGGGAGCGGAGGGAGGGCGCTGGGGGAGGGAGCCCTCAGGCAGCACGCGGGAGGGGGGGGGAAAAAAGGGGAGAAAAAAAAAAAGACCGCATCCCGCGCTAAGAGCTCGGTCGCTATCTTGCAATAGTCCCCGTTAAAAAAAGGGAAGAAGAAAAGGGGGACGCAAAAAGGGAAGAAAAAAGAAGACTGTCAGGGAGGGGAGAAAGAGGGATAGACAAGCACGAAAAAAAAGAAGAAGGTAATCGTTTAAGAAATACTAGAAATACCACTTATATATATCTCGTGCAGAGAAAAGGAGGGAACCAAATAAAGAACAATGATGGGGCGGGGGAAGACGGGTCCTTATTCAGACCACACTTACCTGTTCCTCCTGTTATGTCCAAGGTTGGGACAGCTCTATGTCTCTCGCTCTCCTAAAACAAAAAAAGCTCTTACTATTCCTCCCGACTTCTCTTCCCATCTATTCTTGTTAATTTTGCCCTGCGGCTACCAAGAGCCACGGTGAAGACAGAATAAATGACTAAAGTGTACATATGGAATCGTTCTGGACCCTATTTGAGAGATATATAATGCACACAAATAAATGTTTAACAACAAGGAAATTTGTGTTTCTGTTCGTGGAAGCTTGCCCGGATTTGTCTCTATAGTACCAGCGGTTATGCTTATGGGTGCTTGACTCTATCTGTCCCTTCTGCTCGCGCCTCAGTCTCGTGACTGCAGCCTCAGAAAGAGAATACAAACCCTCTTCTGTCTGGTCTGTTCTGGTCTTTGAGTTGTGCCAGTACTGTTTAGAGTGGCAAAATTTAATCCTCTAGGGCCAAATAATACACAAACATGTCACACAATCACCAACCACAACACACACAAACACGACACACACTCTCTCCTATCTCTCTCTAGGCTCGCCCGCTCTCTCGCACTCCTGCGCGCGAAAAACATACGATCCATCGTAGTCTTCTCTCCAACACACACACACGGCTCTCTATCGTCAACACACATCAGCCACAACGCATACACACACACACACACGGAACCACCACAGCACGACCACACACAAACACACGGACACACACACCCACGCACACACACAGAACGTAACACACATGAACACCAGTAGACATTACTGAATCAAGAAGGTAGGTGCCGTAAATATGAATACAGCACTACAGGTACCCAAATCTGAACATTGAAGCAACCTAAAACAAAAAACGAGTACATATAAATAACGAGTAGCTTGAGTCTAAGCAGCAAACTGACAGCGGACGTTGGCGCACGAGACACGTTAACAAAGAAGATCAGGTACAGGGGCAACAAAACACAGACACTGGAAGCACTTCGTTTGTAGTAAGTTATGAAACGTTTAGAAGTTAAGCAGTGAGATCAGTTCTGTAATGAACCTCAAAATTAGGGAAAAACAAGAGAGGAGAGGAGTAGAGAGAGAGAGAGGACGAGAGAGGACAGAGATGAGGCAGGAGGACGAGAGAGGCGGGGAGTAGAGAGAGAACGAGGGGTGACTGGAGCTCAGATAGAGGACAAAGAGTAGAGGTGAGCAGGAGGAGGTGAGAGAAGAGGAGGGGAGAGATAGAGAGAACACCTTCGCGAGAGGATGGGAGAGAGTGCGGAGCGGGGTGGGGGGGGGGGTGAGACGAGGAGAGAGTGGATGCGAGGGAGACGGTGATCGGGATAGGAAGGGACTGAGGAGAGGGACGAGGGGGAGTGAGGGGGAGGGAAGTGGGAGGAGGAGAGGAGAGAAAAGAGAAGGGCGCAACCACTGGGCGAGGGGAGAGGAGAACAACCGAGCGCATAGCGTGAGAGCGAATGAGAAGAGAACGAGAGGTGCGGGAGAGAGAGGGGATGAACTGAGCACACCATCTCTTCGGCCGAGAAGAGAAAGTTATTTAATGAAACTCACACAAAAAACGGGGGTGGAGAGAGAGGAGAGATGGGAGGAGGATGCGATGGAGAGCGCGGGAGGGAGAGATGATGAGGAGGAGAGAAAACATCTCTTTCGGCCGAAGATATAGGCCTAAGATGCCTGAACAAAACAGATTGCAGCAAAGAGGCAAAAACACACAAACCAACCAGTCAACCAAACAAAGATTCCACATGTCACTGGCCGAAAACCCTATACACTGGCCTTCGGGTCTTAGCAAGACAGCCAAGCACTTGAAATGAGCATGTTGAAACTTTGAAACAACACTCTTCGACACCACCCGAAAATCGGATTATATTTGAGTCAATGACGTATGTATTCGATTTCTTCGCGGAATTTATTCAAAGCTCGAGTTCATGTCAGATGCCCATCCAATGACAAAAAAAAAAAAAAAAAAAAAAAAAAAAAAAAAAGACTGATCCTTCACCTCTTGTCTGGTCCTGTATACAGAGTTGTGTGTTAATGTCTACTAGTTATTAAAAAAAAGAAAAAAAAAAGGTTACAGATTAATGTTCCCTTAGCCTATTGGCCTGTGGAGGCAATGAACTGGCAGACGTTTGACCAGCAAGGGGCATAAACGGAACGGTACGAAGGCGAGTCTCATTATCCCTTTTTCCGTCCGCCCCCATTTTAGCCTCCCTGAACTGAATCCGAAAACCCGTTTACTGGTACGTGGACCGGGAGGATTTTCAAAGCGAAAAAATTTCGACCTCCTTCACAACTCACGACTTTCAGCGCTGCAGACAAACGCTCTAACCACTGACCATTTGACATTCTACAATGATCCAGCTTGAAAAAAAACAATTTGATTATGTCCCATATTGCCGTTGTCAGTCTTTGGACAGGTTCATTGTTTAATAAACGTTTGAACCGTGATTCAGTTTCTGCACCTTGGGCATTGGCCATTAAACTAATTTCGGGCACAATTGATTTTGGAGATCTGGTGTTGGACATTACAATATGAGAATAAAGGCGGTAGGAACTGATTTCAGAATGAAGAGTTGGATCTAAACATGAAATGTCAGGATTTGAGAACTAAAGCGTGTTTGACATTGATTTCATTATATACTTATGTAATGTATGATAAATGGCATTGTGTCAGGCATTGAGTCAATGATAAATGTTTATGAATCTCAGAATTCAGATGTGGAAATGAATTATTGGGTTTGAGAATCAAAAGCGTCGGGCAGTGATGCGAAAATTAAGTGTCAGGTATTTGTGAGAGAATTGAATTTTGGGAAGAGGATTTGAGAATAAAAAGTGGGCATTATATGTAAGAACTAGGGGTTGGGCATATATATGAGAACTCAGCAGTGGGGTGGGTGTGTGTGTGTGTGTTTGGGTGTGTGTGTTGTGGTGGAGAGAGAGAGAGAGAGAGAGGAGAGAGAGAGAGAGAGAGAGAGATGAATTTGATTTTTGAGAATTACTCATTGAGTACTGACTGGAAAACGATCAATGAACTTCGCCCTAATGTGCCCTGTTGTGAAGCAAAACACATTTCTTAGATTTCGGATCATGAGCTAACGAACACGCGCTGCCGGTAGACCATGACAGTAGCAATGAAACTCATTCACTTGAAAACATATCATCTAGCAAACGAAAACTGGACAGGCCCACTTCAAATTCCTGACATGGCAAAACAAACTTGGGGATCGATGATATCAAGAACAGTTCACATGCAAGGCACGACATACAGTGCATGGGTTTCGACAGAAGAACAGGCACGTCGTACACGACAGTTAGGTTTGAGTGACATTAAACTCTGTGCCGCCAGTTTACTGTTTGGTGCAACTGGCTTGAATCTGTGTGAGGATTTTGCCGTTGTTGTTCCCTACATTGTGAGACTTCCCACACTTTTAAACGAAACAACTTGGGAAATTTCATCTCACTTAATTGGATGCGCCCCCTTGGGGATAGTGGGGGACAGGGGGGGTTGGGGGGGGGGGGGGGGGAGAGAGAAGGTCGGCAGTTCCAGAAGAGAGTGCGGGTGTCAAGGGATGCAAGGGGGAGAAGAGATGGAGAGAAGGAGAAGCGTGAGCCGGGGATGTCCGGGAGAAGTAAGGGGTGGGGTAAGTGGTTAGGATGTAGAGGAGTAAGTATGGCGGTAAGGAAAGCAAAGTTAATGAGCGGCAGAGGAGGGAAAATTTTTTTTTTTTTTGGGGTATGGTTGAGGAGGAGGGTAGGGAAGAGGAGATGCGGGGGGGGAAGTGGTTGCAAAAAAGGTTGGCTACAAATGTAGAACTTTTTTTTTTTTTTTTTTTTTTTCAATACCCCCGACATCCGAAGTCCGATTTTCTCTGAAACAGAATCAGGTTATAAAAGATTGTCGTGGGGTGGGTGGCGGGCGCTTGTGGAGCTTTCCTAGCGCGCTGGCGTTTTTTGCAGGAGAAATTGTCGCGCCATCATAGGACACTGGAGAACTTATTCAACGTCTTTGCTTCCTACGGCATTCGCTAGATTTCATTTTACAGATCTTCAGGTCTGAGGGGGAAATTAAAACCCACGGTCACATACAGACAAGAACTATTAATCAGAGTTAACAGAGACAGACATTAAACCAAATCAATAAATCAAAACCATTGATTTACATTCATTCATTTATGGCTTATTTTCCCACTTAAATCAATCAGAATCCCACACTAAAAACATCCTTTTCTTTAATTCGATGTGCTGCTTTATTTTAGAATCCAGTGGCCTGCTTATTATGTGTAAGTCTTTCAAAGCGGTCAGATCACTCAAACACAATGGTAGCGCTTTTTACCCATGCAAAGATAGGAAGATGAAAAAACGAGAGGTAGTTAACTCTGATGGAAGAAAGGCACCAAAAGAAGACAAGTAATCGCCTTATCGAAAATTATATTCAGATTAACGCTGCAAACATTAAAATTTCGAGAAAACCTGACGTACACGGGGATACCATACATAACGAGAGGCGTCATCGCGTCACGCTCATTAGATTCTGCGAATCCGATTGTTAGAAAAACGCTTTCAAGTTCGAATCAAATGGTTAGCGATCGTTTTTTTCAATCAAAATAATGTACAAATAAGTAAACATTATTGGATCCAACCAGAATATGAGGAATGCGTAATATAATTGAATTGATATAATTACAACAGGGCAGATTGGGATAATTCTGTAATAACACAGACAACTTTGATATTGTGCTGTGTCGCTCATCGAGGGGTCATTATTAATTTTGGCATAAAACAGCATCAGTTTAACCAAGTCAGGTTTTATACACGGTGACAATTTGGTTTCCAAGCGTGCACCCGCAAAACCTCGAAAAGCACAGATATGCGAACGAACTTTTGGTGGAACGAGGCCGCCAAGGTAAAGTAGAAGGGAAAAAAAGAAAAAAAAATCAATGAGGGGGAAGAAATGAAAAAGTATAGATTGTAGTATGTGTGAGTTACGACCTGTTCCTGGTCTGTGGGTTCTATTATCATATTCCATTTGCAGAGAAGTGGCTGTTGGTTCGTTCATTTTCTTCCCACTTGATGAATGTTGTAGACTAGCTCCCGCTAATTCTCTTCTATGGAGCCATAGAAGTGAAAACTTTAATAATGAGACAATTGTACGGTTAGATTCTTCTTCGCAGGGTGGAGAGACGAGTTATCCTTGACGTTTCCCTAAAGCCACTTTTCAGACTTCCGCTTACCAATTAATACAAGTCAGAAATTGATGATAGTGCCCAGATATCCATTCTCGCATTCTTTCCCCTACTAGGTCCGTGAGAAAACACGCCGGGTGGGTCCCGGGGGGGACATTTCGCACATAAACATCCTTCACGTGTAAAAAGGACGATCACACCCCAACCTTTTGGGGACATTTCCGCTTCGAAAAACACATTCTGACTAATCATCCTAACCTTTATAAGTATACACGGACGGTTTTATCGATTAACATTTGAAGCGGTAGGTGCTATGATAAAGTTATTATCCTGGTTTTAAAAAAAATAGAAAAAAAGTATATCTCTTCTTTAGGAGGAGATTTCTAGTTTTCACACACAGAAGCTTATTCTGGGGTATATTCTCCAGCGCCTCCGATGTATTGTTATTGTTCTCACCACGATTTTGTTCCATCTTCTTTGTTCGTTGTGTTTGTTGTTTTGGTAAAGATTCTATGTCCTGTTTTAACTGTCTGTTACATATAGCCTTCACCTTCACTGCAATCAACAACGCTCAATAAGATCGGGATCTTTCATTCAGACTACTATACTAGCATTGAATTCAGGTTTCCTTTTTTCAGAAGAGATTTTGATGCAGCCTTGTTCGCAGAGTTCCATCTTAAGGGTCGGTATTCCACCAGCAAATGAATAAAGAGAAAGATTGGCGTCGCGAAAGGGTGCACCAGCGCAAAATAATTTCTTAATTATAATCATCCCCATTGTTTTGTCTGCCAAAAGGGATCAATACCCTTTGAAACTGAGACAGTATGTTTATGAACACAGTGACAATGACATGGATAATCGACGAATGTCTTCTAGATTGTCTTGTCGCAAGAATGATTATTGTCTCAAGTAAAATTCAGCGGAAATGAAACGTCATGGTACAAACTTCAGAGGCTGATTGATGTAAACTTCAAACCCCAGGCCTGATTGACTTGATGTAAAACGTCAGGCTAATTGATGCAAACTTTCAGGCTGCATTGATTGAATGTAAACTGTTTCCTTCTGATTGATGTAAATCTTCATGGCTGAGTTGATGTAAAAAAAAACTTTGGAGGGCTGATTGATGTAAACTTCAGTGCTGTTTGATACAGATTGATGTAAACTTCAGGCTGCTTGATCTTGCAATCAGTTTCATGCTGATTGATTGATTGTGTAAACGTCAGGCTGATTGAAGGCAAATTTCATTCAGGCTGATTGATGTAAGTACTGACTTCAGGCTGGATTGAATGTAAACACGATGGTCATCACGTATCTTGTGCAAACACAAAGTGTTAATGTATGCATTTTCATTTCAATGTTAAGCTCCAAAAAAAAGCGATGTTTAATATGTATCTTCTGTTTTCATTTCGCCATTATTTTATTTTCTCTTTTCTTTTAATTGAAGGGTGGCTGTGTTAACCTGTTTGAGCAATTTTATCAAGGTTGCAATGGTAAGCTTTTTTCCCTCGATTTTTTTTTTTTTTTTCATATTCTCTTTTTATGTAACATTTTTTTTTTCTGTTCTTTTTTTGTTTGTTTGAATTTCTCTTTTTTTTTTTTTTCGTCTTTATTTTTTTGTTTTTTACTTTTTTTGTTGTTCGAAATTTTGTTTGAATTTTTAAAAAATTCCTTTTTATTTTTTTGAAATGTTAAGCTTTTTTTTTTTTTCTTCTCTCAGTCCATCCCTGTATACATTTTGGGGGGGGTATGTAGTTGACAATATCAAACACTGGTTAAAATTCTCTTTAAAAAAAAAAATTGTGTGTGTGTGTGTGTGTGTGTCTGTGTGGTGTGTGTGTGGTGTGTGTGTGTGTCGTGGTGTGCGTTGTGCGTGTCGAGTGTGTTTGTGCCCGTGCGTAAGCTTGTGTCGCGCGCGTGTGCGAGCGCGATGTGTGTGAAAAGACGCCAAGGCACTAAAGCGTCCCGCATTCAGAACAACTGCTATAAGAACTGACGGGTCTTTTTTCCCTTGATGCGTATCAGTTTGTTAGCTGATCTACACACAGAGCGTGCTGTTGTCCAGTATAAGCCAGGAGTACAACAGGGCAGGGGTGAGAGAAGAGGGAATAGGGGGGCGGGGGAGGCGATGCTTGCTTTTAATTGACCCCCGAAAAGACACTTCGTAAGGTTCGGTCCTTGTTCTGGCAGCGGGAGAGAGGAGACCAGGAGAGAGAGAGAGAGAGAGAGAGATCTTCGGGGGGACAGAGAGAGAGAGGAGAGAGAGGAGAAGACAGACTACATACGAGACACAACAGAGACAGTCCAGACGCTCTGAGAGGTGAAGGAAAGGTACACGGAGACAAAGCGCACGATCAAGCGCGAGTGAACCAAACTCCGTGTGTCACCTGGTCCCCAGCCATTGCATCACAAAGCCCACAAGGTGCACGTGCAACGTGTGTATTATGTTTCGTGCTCTTTCCTTGCAGACCGGCCCGTTCTGAAAGCCAGGTGTGGCAAATGTGGGGCCAAAAAGGCCATCCCAAAAAAAAAAAAAAAAAAATCTGCCATAAAGGTCAGTTAGACACACTTCAGGTCATGTCAAAAAACTTGATTTAAAACGCCAGGTGGTGGGATGGGGTGGAAAAATCGTTCGTTTCCCTCCCATCCAGTGAGGCCGTTACATGTTTAAGTTAAATGTCCACACTCACAAAGGTAGAAGGGGATAACCTAGGAGAATGGGGTGGTGTGGCGGATACTTAATTGATATTATACTCTGACCACCAAACCATCAGTTTTTGCTACAACGAGAACTGAAAATGGTAACAGTTTAGAACGGACCCCCAGCAGGAATTGAACTCGACCACCACTGACCCAGTCAGATGCTTTTCCCATCAGTTCTATTCTCACGTTGTGATTTGTGAATGTACTGAGTGACAATACACTGTGTATCAAATCCATGCAGTTTCGAATCATATGAATGTTACGTTTTAATGTGTAGCATACGCTGCTTTTGTTCGGGAAGATCTTGGCGTTTCGTGCGAGGGCTTTGAAGGATTCGCTCTGAACTCGTGTTTTGGCGAGGGCTGGAAGATACGTCTGGGGGACTCACCATCGCTTGGAATTGACAAGGCGGGGGCTCATCCCAACGTAAATAAGGTAAGTGCATGGAGTGTGTGTGTGTGTGTGTGTGTGTGTGTGTGTGTGTGTGTGTGTCCGCACGTGCGTGTGTGCATGCGCGCGCGCGCGCGCGCATGTGTGTGTGTGTGTGTGTGTGTGTGTGTCTCTCTCTGTATGTGTCTATAGCGTGTGCGCGCGCGTCTAGGTTCTGAATACAAGGAAATGAGGTGGTGGGGGGAGGGGGGTGGGGGAGGGTGGAATGGGGGATTGCAGAAGACAGGAGAGGAACGGCGGCGAGGAAGGGGAAGAAATCTGCATTTGCGGACCCAAACGTGTGAAATAGGTGACATTTTTGTCCGAGCGACTCACACCCTATACGTTGTCTGTAAACGGGGGGCGGGTGGTGGCGAGAGGCTGGGAAGGAAGGATATTGAGGAAAGTAGGGTGGAGAGAGAGAGACTGAAAGCATGAGGGCCAAAGCGAACAGAGAGGAGAGGGAAAAGAAATGGGCGACAGAGGAGGGAGAGGTGATGGATTGTTTGCATGCATGTGTGCAGGCATAAGCTGGATGGATGGTGATGTAGTCTATATGCCAAGTCAGCCCTAACTGCCAAATACACCCACTCTGGCGCTCACAACTCGTCTCTTTCTCTCCCTCTCCTCAGTTGTTAGCCTGTCTGTCTGTCTGTTTTGTCTATCTGCCTGCCTGTACGTCCGTCTCTGTCTGCCCTGTCCGTCAGTATCTGTCTGTCTGTCTGTCTGTGTCTTCTGTCTGTCTGTCTGTCGGTCAGTCTCTCTCAGTCTCTCTCTCTCTCTCACTCCTCTCTCTCCTCTCTCTCTCTCTCTCTCTCTCTCTTCATGCTTTGACTCCCAACCCCATCTCTCATCTGTCGTCTGTCACCGTCTGTGTTTGTCTGTCTGTCAAACGTTTCTGTCTGTCTGTCTCTCAAACTCTCTGTCTGTCTCTCTGTCTCTCTCTCTCTCTCTCTCTCTCTCCTTCTCTCTCTCTCTCTGTGGTGCACCGTCTCTATGTCTCTGTTGGTCAGTCCAGTCTGTCTGTCTGTCTCTGCCTGCCCTCTTCTGTCTACCTCACCCCCCTGTCCGTCTGTCTCTGACCTCACCCCCCCCCCCCCCCCCCCCCCCCCCCTGTCTCCATGTTTTTACTTCTCCAACCTCTCTGTGTGTGTGTGTGTGTGTGTGTGACGTATCACGTTACCCCTGAAAGAACACGCACGGAAACAAATGACGTCATTAGAAAGCAGACGGAAAAACAAACCGCGCTAGAAGTTAGTCGGGGCCCTGCGAGCGGCAAATGTGCCACATGGAACTAACCATGCTTGCCTGTCTGGGCACGGCAAGGCGTATTTTTGCCTGTTGAGGCGACAGATTGATGGGTTTCGTGGTTCAACTACGTGTCAACACCGACAGAGGATTTGATCGGAAAGGAAACGTGGGGAGGGGAGGGGAGGAAGGAATGTACACAGGAGAGGATAGAGGAGGAATTGTTGTCAGGAAGAGAGGAAGCAAGCAGACATTTGAATTTAGGGAACCAAACTATATGTGAATGCAGATAGCGTTTTGTTTGTTTGTTTTGTTTTTATCAAAGCAACCCCCGTATTGTGTTGCTTGTTCATGAGTGGGTTGGTGGGTCGGGGGATCGGAGGCTTGGGAGGAAGGGTGAAGGGGGAGAGATAGGGATAGGAAGGGAGAAATAGAATGAGGGACCAAGTGCACGGGGGTGGAGAGGTTTGGGGGGGGGGGGGGGGGGGGCTAAACGGGGGAAAGGATGGGGGAAAGGAACGGGTGACAAAAGATAAGAAGGTGTGGGGTTGATGGTGGTGGATTATGCGTGTGTGTGTGTGTGTGTGTGCGCGCGCGCGCGCGCGCGCGCAGTTGTGGCGGCACGGACTGTCGCAACAGCACGGATTGTCGCAAATTCACGGATGCGACAATCCGTGCCGGACCTGCTACAGGGTCTACCCTGCACGGATTGTCGTAACGATAATCCGTGCCGCATGTGCATATATTTTCACTGGGAATGTTTGAGAAATGACTGATGATTTTTTGTGTTCCGGGTCTACAATGCGGGACGGTGACCGATCCCATTTCACGTGTCCTTTCATCCATCCATCTGTCTCTCTCGGCCTGTCGGCCCGTTTGTCCACTGCGCTTTCTACTTTCCTGGCGGACTTTGGGTCATATTTATAAACCCGCGAAGTTAACGAAGTGGGTTATATAATATATATATATTTTTTTTTTCTCGTGTAAGTGGCTGTGCATGAATGTATGTATGTATGTATGTATGTATGTATGTATGTGTGTGTGTGTGTGTGTGTGTGTGTGTGTGTGTGTGTGTGTGTTATGTGTGTGTGTGTGTGCGTGTGTGGTGTGTGTGTGTGTTTGTCAGTACATATCATCATGAATGGATAAAGATAGGAAGGTGAAACTTGACACACTTGTAGGATAGGTACTGACCTTGATTTTATGACCTTGACATCGAAAAAAATATTTTAGCCATATCTCAAGCACCAGTCAACATAAGGTGTTGAAACTTAGTGTGCAGGTACTTTGTCTCAAGTCTCTGCCGAATATTGTTGACCAATCAAAGTCAAGGTCAAGGTCATATGACCTTGAAAACTGAAAAAAAAAAATCCATTTTTAGCAGTATCTCAGGCACCATTCAACACAGAATGGTTGAAACTTTGAAGTGCATGTGCTTCAGCTCATGCCCCTTCCGAGTACTGTTGACCGATCAAGTTCAAGATCGTATGACCTCGAACACTGAAAATATATTTTAGCCATAACTCAAGCACCAGTTAACATAGGATGTTGAAAGTTGGAATGCACGTGCTTTGGCAATGCCCCTTCCGAATATTGTTGACCGATCAAGGTCAGGTTCAAGGTCAAGGTCGTATGACCTTGAAAACTAAAAATATATTTTTTTTAGCCGTATATCAAGCACCAGTCAACGTAAGTTATTCAAACTTAGTGTGAAGGTGCTTTGGGCTCATGCCCCTCCGAAATAATGTGGATCGATCAAGGTCAAGGTCCAAGTCGTATGACCTTGAACACTGAAATATATACTTTTAGCCATATCTCAAGCATAAGTCAACATAGGACGTTGAAACTTGGTGTGAAGGTGCTTTTTGGCTCATGCCCCTTCGAATATTGTTTGACCCATCAGTCTCAAGGGCAAAGTCGTATGACCTTGAACACTGAAAAATATTTTTTTTAGCCATATCTCAGCAGCACCAGTCAACACAGGATGTTGAAACTTGGTGTGGGCAGGTGCTTTGCCTCATGCTCCTTCCGAATATTGTTGAAAGGTCAAGGTCAAGGTCAAGACTGGACCCTAAAAATATTGCTGATATATAAGTTTGACTAAAGAGAGAGTAAAAAAAATCCCAGACTTGACTTTTTGGGCGTAGGCGAACTTTTTTACTTTTGGCTTGTAGCTCAGGGTATTTGTGTGGACGGCCTGTTCGTTGTAGACGATTAATTTTGTTAAACGCAACTTAGCGGGTTATTCTCGAATGCTGCATTCGAAACTGTACATCCAGTATATGAATGTTTTAGTTGGAGTTTATTTAAAAACGCTACTTAAATTAACAAATAGAACAGATTTTTGTTTATCTGTTTGTTTTTATGTGTGTTATTGAATGACCATGGAATTTATTTTTGAATTTTAGTGTTTTGTTTGAAAAATCTGCATTACTCAGTGACTCACCTTTTAAAAACGGAACAAAATCGAGGACTGACCAGCCCCGCAATAGCGGACCTCCCCCAATAAAGGGTTTCGATCAGTTGTTCGAACATCAAACTTGCATAGCTGAGCCGTAGTGTTTTAAACTCTGTTCATTCCATTCCACCGATATTGAGGTCAAAATCCCCAAGAAAGCTCTTCGTGCTTGAAATGCGTAAACCGTTATGAGGGTGCGTGTTGGGTTCACTCACACACCACAGACACACCCCACACACCACACCCACCCCACACACCAACACACACGCACTCACGCGCGCCAGCACCGACGCGCGCCCCGCACATACGCACACACAACTCACGCACACAAACGCACAGACACACACACACACACACACAACCCACACAATAAGGAAAACA
>JADBJO010025699.1:0-23448 GCA_016801955.1 Conus betulinus
ACAGTGGTAATTAGAAAAATAATGGGCTATCTATGGTGGCATGGCCCTAGAGCTTTTAAAAACTTCTTGGCAATTACGCATGGGCACCCAAACACACACTACACACACACACACACACAGAGGGATGCCCATGTGCATGCACCACACACACACACACACCACACCACACACAACACACACACAACACACCCACCACAACAGAGGTGAGGCCCAAGTGGCATGCACCCACAACACACACAAACACACACAACACACAATACACCCAACGCCCATACACTCACGCACACACACAGGACTAGCCACACACACTGTAAAGGAAACAGGAAAAATGGATTCACACTATGAGTCCAGGGAAGTGCACAGACTGTTGAGATGAATTTTGAAAGAAGAGATGAGAACAAGGAGTGTGGACGGGAAAGGAAGTTTGTTCCATGTGGTGTCCACTGTGAAACCATGGAACGCACGTCCGAAGACCTTGTATTGGACGTAATGGAAGGGATGAGCAATCCGAAGCGGATGCAAAGGGGATGGACAGGAATTGTATTCACTGGAGCAGACCTGAGAGATTGCGACAGAACTTGACAATCAATCACTTGAAAGTGAGAAAAAATGATTTATTACCAATTTGTGTTTTGACCAGGAAGCCAGAGAAGGAGATCCAATATATAAAATTAATTTCTCCAACTCAGACTCTCTTTTCCCCCCCCTCATCTCGCTCTCTCTCTCTCAACCGTCCAAACCCGCCCCACCTTCACAAAGATCTTACAGGGAAACTTGGCCTTTACGTTTGGGATGGTGGCTGGCCAACTGGCGATGGCAGATAAGGGGTCGAGCTGGAGAGGCTACCCCTGTTATATCCTCTGCCAGTCAATCCATGACACGGTTACACAATGCAAGTCAATGGTAGCCTAGTTCTTTCTATTCTTTCCTGTTTTTTGTTTTTGTTTTTTTGTTTTTTTTGTTTTTTTTTTAACCAAATGTCATCATATTTGTCCTCTTATCTCCTTGGAATTTTCCATTAGCCAATCCACTACACTGCCTCTGTAAAATCAAGTCACAGCCAAAATGGACCAGTTTGTCCCTCAGATCACACGATTTTTGGCAATTAAAAAAAAATCATAAAAAATCAACCACTTCACCTTTGAGCATGAAACATACACCACTGGATAGAAAAAAAAAACAATATATTTATCAAAAAAATGCTTACCTTCAGTGAGGAATCCACACAGTTCACATGATGTAAGTAATCCAAAAATGACACACATTTGCAGAAAAACAAAAACTTTTTGTGCACACTGTAATCCACTTCTTCATGCTCTCTATCCTCCCACACAAGTTCAATTACACTTCTGAGCACTTGGTATGACCTACAGAGAATAGTATATTTTATGACAACTGCATAAAACACAAGAGAATTTGACCACAAAATGCTTGATCCACTCAAAATCGTGTGATCGTGTTCAAAATCGTGTGATCGCGGGAACTGAGAGTAGGACAATTCAAATCTTGCCATCTTGGTGCTCTATACAAACTTCATATCAACAGATTTTGGTTTTGTGTGGTTTCTTGCATTTGTCTTAAAACATATCAAAATAAGAGAGAGAAGAAAGGAAAGATTGAGGACTTTCTTTAATTACAGATCTACCTATATTCTCCCGTCCGTTAATAAACATTCCACTTATGAAGCGTGTCCAAAAAGTTGGTTCCCATATTGGTTATTCAAATATTCGAACGCATGGTATTTGAAGGAGTTTAGAAAGTGAAAGTGGCCACAGTTTTCAGAGTGTTTTCAATTCTAGCACACACAAAAATCCACTGGCTTCATTTTTTCTTTCAGCTCATATAGAATGTGAGAATGAGAGACAGACAGAAGAGAACTGAACATTTATTCTTTGCAATTGGTGCCCAACCCCGGAGTGAGCCCAAACAAACACCCACACATACGCCTGCTTCCAATCTCTGGTTGAACATCAAATCTTAATTCAAATTTGAACATGTTCAACTTTAACCTGTGAATCACTAATATGTAAAGGGAGAGTACTGCAAAGTTACTTTTGTGTTGCATCACGCACTGCCCTCTAAGAACAAAATCTAAATGATTTGGTAAGTTTGTGTTAGGTTTCCTGACACACACGCCAACGAAATAAGTTTACTGTCTGGAAAGAATTTGGTGAAATCTTTGAAGATACATTAAATAAATCTTAAACTATAGCTACAGAAGCCAGGGTAAAATTTACGTAGTTGTGAAAAGCATGTTTGACTATGACACTTTCAAGCCTTTTTTTTTTGTGTTTAGATCATAAATGCAGTTACGCAACCTGTCCCAAACAAGAAAATGAAGTAAAGTATGATATGCTTCATGGAGTATGTATGATCTGCTTAATGAAGTACTGTATGATCTGCTTAGCACTCACCTATCAATGAACAATGCATCCCTTGATAATCAACCATACTCAAAAAAAATCAAAACATTACAGCAAAGTTATATTTCTGTAACCATGTGAAACTGCATACTATTAATAAGCCTATCTGAATTTATAACAGTCTGAGCAGAGTAACTCAATCTTCCACCTGAACAGCCAAACAATGCCATTGCAAGACCAGAAAGGTTATAAAGCCAGTAGCTATGCAAGGGTGGAAGAGGTGAACAAGACTATGGGTAATTTAGTGGCTCAGGCTCTGTCAAATTGATTAACAAGCAACCCCAGAAGCATTAAAAACTGGATGGGCATGTTTTTGATTGCTTCAAACTTCAGTGGCACTGCGTGAGATGACCAAGAAGTGGTCGGTAGGTACCAATGTTACAGACTGATTCCAGATTTTTCAGGAACCAGGTAAGTGACTACATATCAGTAACATACAAATACACACAAGCACAGTAAAACTTCCTCCGCCGAGTGGTTTTTATGCATACTTTGCACTGAGAGGTTTTTATGCATAATTTGCTACAATATGAACTAGCAGAATTTTGTGTGTGTGTGTGTGTGTGTGTGTGTGTGTGTGTGTGTGTGTGCATGTGATTTAACAAAAAAAAAAAAACCTTCACAAAATCATCTACTATTCTAGAAAAAAATGTAACGGTTACTTACTACTACAACCCCCCCCCCCAAAAAAAAAAAATGCTTATAAGTTGAATGCTCAAAAGAGTCAGTACAGTTCTACTTCAGATAAACAATGAATTTATGACAGAACTGTATACTGTCACAATTCCACCCCTGAACAGTGCAGGTGACCTGGTTTACATGCACCACAATGATCCAACACCAAATCACAGAGCCATTCATAAGTTGAGAAACTTCATGAATGGCCATGACTTTCTTCATCTGATGGGCAACAACGTCTTCAGAGGGCAAGAAACTAACACCTTAAGCTAAGCAGGAGAACATACCAGCAGGTGTCTTGTAAGGCAGCGGGGAAGACAGAGGCCCAAAGCCTTTGACGTTGCGTGCCTGAACCCTGAAGAAATACTTGGTGCTGGGAGACAGGTCTCTGACCGTCAGCCATGTCTGCTCTCCATGCAGCGCCTCCACTTGCCAGTCTCGGATGGGCAGCTTTGCGGCGCGTGGAGGAGAACACCAGGTAACCTGCAAGAGTTCACTCACCTGGTCACAAACTGTTTCTTTTTCGAGTGGGGGGTGGGGGGGTGTGTTTCAGGCAGTAATGGTAGAAATCAAATAAACTAACAAATTAAAAAAAAAAAAAACCAACTAGAAAACTTAAAAAAGAAAAGCATCCACAAAAAGGATGCACAAACTGTGCATTTAAGCTGTTCAGCGCACATACAAAAATTTGTCCCAACCCTAAAAACAGCCGTGTAAAATGTGATAAAGATCTCCCCAATTGTTTGTGACTTACTCTGTGGACAGATCCAGAATGCGACATATTCTAAACCAGATCAACAAAACTATTCTGCCAAACTATTCCTGACTTCTTTTGTGATCAGATATACAACGCCATTTATTCAATCAACAGACGCACAAAATCATGGATGGCTTTCTCTGTGGACGAATATACAAACACTGTTCATGACTTTTTCTGTGAGCAGACTTGCACACAGACTAACAGGGCCCAAAACAATACCTGACCTGCAAGGTTTCCTTTGTGCATACGGGTGCAAAACGAAACCTGAGCTTTTACATCAAAACCAACCATACCTATACTCTGAATCACTGTTGACAGTATACTGTTTTAACAAAATTTCGTGATATGAATAACATAGTAAAATGGAACTTTTGACTGAAATTCAGTTCAGGATACAGACTATGTCTCCATTATGATGGTGATGGGAAGGACACACTGTTTCTTGTGCAGGTACTGCATGCCACAACTGTAGTGATCCCACTACTTTTGGTATTCATTTGCACATTTTTGAATACCTGTTCATTGAAATGGCCTGTTTGTTTCTGATATGTAGGCATAAACCAAAGAGCTCATTGAAGAAATTTTACAACCTATGGTAAAAAGGCTAAACATTATCGCACAATCCAGAAGAGGCCTGGCCGCCTGTAATAGAGGCTTGGCAATCCATTGGTGTAAACTGCACCAACAGAACAACAGTTGCAACAGAAAAAAAAGAAAGGCAGACAAAAGGAGCAGAAAAACAAGAAGGAAGCAGGTAAACAACTTGTGCGTGACAACAACTGTTGATGCAACATTCCGGATTTGATGCTGACAATTATCAGGCACATTAAGGTTGACAGGGATAACCTTCTCAAGACAGCGGACAAGGACGGCCTGTCACATGCCAGCCACCAAGAAGAAGTGGTCAGTCTTGCAGACTCAGATGGATGGTTGTGGGTTCAGCTCCAGCCACAGCCCTTTTTTTTTTGTGTGGGATTTTTCTGTTCTGACTGGCTCCAAGCCAGAGCTGAGTTTGCTATGGGCTTAACTGGGGGAAACTGTAACTGCACAGTCGGGCTTCATCCACTTAATGGCTGCGGCCCTGAAAGTGCTGCTTGCATTTCCTGACCATGCCCACACAGCAGGTGTCTGTGTCTGTTGGGCCTGGCTGATGCTGCATATATCATGAAAGCAAGCACAGAGTACAGCCCTGTCATGTAGTCTAAGAGCAGCATCTTCTTCATCATCCACATTGATCAGCATAAAAAGGGGGAAACAAGCCAACAATCTATACCAAGAATGCCAGGATTACAATGTTTTAATGCTAATCAATCTGGGGATATTAGAATCTAGGACATGACACCAGATTGTGGCCCTGGTGGTGCTCTATCAACTGAGCATCTCCAAGGCAACAGACAGACTTACCTGTAATAATGCCATTGGACTTCAGCGGCGGGGACCAGGTGATCTTGGCCACAGTGGGGGTCATCCTCCTCCAGAACCACACTCACATTGGCGGGAGGTGTACTGGGAGCTGTCGACACACATCATCTCTTTAATCGGCACTCTGCTCTAAAACACTTCTTTTTGGATTTTTTGATGCTTTCCATTTCCTAGATTTCCTACTGTCACGACATCTAAAAGGATGTAATTTTATTTGCTATCAATTCAAATGCAGTTCTGTGAATCATTAAATTAAAACACATCTGACATTTTATTGACCACATAATGACCCTTTTCTCAAACTCTGTTTCACTGTTCTTACAAACAACACTATTAACATAGTGTTGTTCGTCAGTACAACACTATGTTAATCTGACAGTAAATGGTTTCAGTCAGTCAGTCTTACAAACAAATCAGCCTTTTTTTTTTTTAAGTCTTTATCAATGTACATTTAAGTAAAGAAAATGTTGGTCTCCACTGCTTGGATTTCGCAATAACCAAAGCAATTCATTCTTCACAAACAAAAATAAGAAAATGACAACCCACTCACCAGCCTCTAGGGTCTTGTTAAAGATGGGGTCGCTCCAGACACTGTGCTGGTTCCCGCGATTCAGGCGCACGGAGAACTCGTACTGGGTGTTGGGGGGCCAGGTCCACCAGGTACAGGCTGGGGAAGTAGGGCGGGCTGAGGTAGGTGTAGTTGGAGTAGGTGGGCGGGGCCGTGCTGTTGAGGAGCGCGCGGTAGCGCACGGTGTAGGTGGAGAGTTGTTGGGAGCTGCCGTCAGGGTAGCCCAGCACCAGCATGGGGTCACGCCAGCTCATCACGGCAGAGCTAGACGACAGGACGTACACCTGCAGGGTCTGTTGGCGCTTTCAGTTGACCTGACGTGTCTGAAACGAAAGCATGATTTGAAAAATATCAATAAATAACACCAGTTTTTTTTTTTTTTTTTAATTGAGCGCATTAGTTCTGTGCATTGTGAGTTGCTAGGTTATGTTCAGGTTGTTGAAGCTTTCAGCTGACCTGACATGTCTGAAATGAAAACATTTTGTAAAAATATCAAAAAGTAATGCCAGATTCTGTTCCTTACATTGTCTACTTTGGTTCTGTGCATTGTGAGTTGCTAGGAGGTTACGTGCAGGTTTGTTGGAGCTTTCAGATGACCTGGCGTGTCTGAAATGAAAATATGATTTGTAAAAATATCAATATAATAACACCAGATTCTGTTTTTTACATTGTCTACTTTGGTTCTGTGCATTGTGAGTTGCTAGGAGGTTATGTGCAGGTTTGTTGGAGCTTTCAGCTGACCTGACGTGTCTGAAATGAAAATATGATTGGGAAAAATTTCAATAAAGGACGCCAATTTTCTTTCTTTCAATTGTGCGCTTTCGTTCTGTGTGCTGTGATTTGCTAGGAGGTTATGTGTGCATTATTTAGTGATCACAATTCTAATCTAATTTCATATATTCAAAAGTTTAACTCAATCATGACGCCTTGAAAACAGACTTCCTGTCATCTCATTACTAAATGTTTCAGCCATGTTTCAAAAACTCAGATTCACAACAAATAACTCTGGCAAACAAAAAAAATACCCAATACATGATTGAAAAGTTTTATGTGCAATTTGAAAATATCCCAGACAGACTTTTCATCAGTATCACTTACAAATTTCTTAAATTTTGTATTCTATGTCATCATTTTTTTTTTTAAGAGTAAAAGATATTTATGTTTTCACAGTTAAATGTTTTCCCTGTCCTTCATGAAATACACCATGAAGAATTAGATGATTGTTCCAGCAAAATGATTTTCCCTTCATCCTATCCACATGTTCACTATCAGAGCCTTCACCTATCACAAGACTGATTGCCTCTCGAGTTTGACAACTACTTTCATTCTGCCATCCTGTCTAGGGAAAGTGTGACCTCTGACCTGTCTCAAAACGACACTGTTTCAGAGTGAAAAACGACACAGTTTTTGGTCTGCTGGAAAGAACTGCACACAGCTAAATGATCCCACACTAATGACTGTGCTGTTTTCTTTGCTCTGAAGCTCATCTATGTCTACATAAAAATTTCTGCATCCTGGAAAAGACTTAAACTTCACCATTTTTACAGTTCATCAGCAGTTTGCTGTGTTGTTCTGTTTCTAAAATCACAGTCAGTTTTTTAAAAAAAAAAGGTCAATGCAAAGAATGAAACTTGCCCCCAAAAGGTACATATTACTCTTTCACTATATACTTTTGTTAACCTATGAACATGATGTATACTTGGATGTCTGTAGAAGCATTCACAATACCCCAACACATCTATGCTTGAAAAAAAAGTAGTACACTATAGCTCTGCACAGTACGTTAGCTCACAGAACAGATGTATGTGTAGAGGTCTGTCAGAACCTACAGCTGATCTGTATCTGAAATAAAACTTGATCTACTATTAGCTCTGGGCACTGTGATGAAACGAGGATTACACATTCAATGGATCACAGATATGTGAAAATATGTGCATACACTCTCATGAATACACTTATTGTCTGTGTCTGTGCATGTCCAAATGTATGTATATGTTTCTCTTCTCCCTCTCAATAATAATAATTGATTCTGATGTATGAGGAGCAGTTCCTAATGCATATATCAAAATCATTCCTGTGTTGCCACTGCAACCAAACACACACGCGCACACACACTTACAAGCGTATAAGCCCTCAATGCTTCTCAGAGAACACTGCTCAAATTTCATTACCAATGCTACAGGCATCTGCATTTCTTGGGCCTGGCTGATGCCAGAACACAATATCAAATGAAGCCTGGACTAAAGTCCTGTCCATAGTTTCAAAACAAGAACCACTGAGCATTATCTTCATCCTTACTGATCTCATAAAAAAAGACTGAAATTTATCTGCCTCTTCGTTCTCTCCTGTGATGACCTCAGGTTTCAGTATCCCTACCAAGCCATGCCCAAGGTGACTTTGCATCAAAGTCGGGACTGAACACCATCATAGCGACTCAACATCAGTGCAGTGTCTCTCCTCTGGTGGGTTGCCTCATACCAGCCTTATACCAACTGCTCCCAGTGGATTGCAAGTGCTGGGACTGTGACAGGACATCATAATGAATACTTACATAGCGCCTATTCTCGGCTAGACACCAAGCTCTAAGCAATTTACAATCCACACTCGTTTACACACAACGGGCTGCCTACCTGGGTAGCGCCGACTGACTGAAGAGCTGCCAGCTGGCGCTTCATTCAGTCGTTTCCCCGCATCAATCCTGCATATGCAGAGGGGAGTCAGAATGAGAAGTGTAGGGGTTCCTGTATGGGGGGAGGACAGGATGGATGGAAAAAAGGAGGGAGCAAGGGGGACACGAAGAGAGACAGGGGGGGAAACCTGAGAGGAGCTATCGGTGGGACGACCATGGTGGCACCCTCTGGAAGGGAAGCTCATGCATGCTGACTCCATGAACAAGCAATTACTAAATTACTATCAGAAACAGACAGCTTACTACTACAGTTCCAGGGGACCTAAAAGGTGGTGTCCTGTGTATCTTAGAATCAGAACTATGCAGCATCTCCTCTGGTGGACTGGTTCATGATGACCTTATGTGGACTGCTTGCTACAGACAGCGTGTGGATGGGCATAGGGTAGCTAGAATGGGAGGTGTGGGAATTATGCCAAAGGGGATGAAGGAAAGGTGGAAGGAGGGGGTGGCAAGGAAGAATCAGAAAATGACAGCACTGAATAAAAATTTTTACAAAAAAAAAAAAAAAAAGAAACCGCAGCATTTCCCAAGGTCACCGACCGTCAGGCGTGGTGTAGCTGACGACTGGCGACGCCGGCCCCAGCTCTTCTTCCGTGCGTGCCTGCACCTTGAAGGTGTAGGTGGTGCCGGGCGTCAGGTGGGGCAGGATCAGGGACAGGGAATCTCCCAGGATGCCCTCGGGCTGGACCACTGTCTGGGAGCGGTCCTCATGGTACGACACCACATAGCCTGCGCACAGGACACACCAGCTGTTAGAACACCGACAGTGTTCATATCACTTTCCTCATCCTTTATCCTTGCTCTTGACACATTGTCACTGGATAAGTTTTAGATAAATCTTCATTTTAGCCACACACACCACACATGGCCTTTTCAGGGCTGTCTCAGCTCAGGGGAAAGAAGTACTATCCAGCAAAAAAAACCCAAAAAAACAAAAAAAAAACAAATGATTGCTTGACCTTCCCCCTAAAAAAAATCTCCCCTAAGATTAAAAAAAACAAAAAAAAAAAGTAAAACTAATGATAAGCACTACAGTGCCACAAAATACACACCAAGTCACACAGACAACTAGACACTGCTCAACGGACAGCTAATGTCCACCTTTGACAGGATATACAGATTAATTACACAGTCGCCTGGTAAACATAAGGCTAGCATGTAAAATTCTACAAGAGAAAATGAGTAAGATTTTGAAAGGATCACAAATGTAGAAGACAGTACATGGGGAAGAAAATCGAAGAGAATGACAGAAAAGAAGAAATTACAAGCGTAGTATCTAAGAAGGTAAGGGACAGGTGAGCAAAGAAATCATACTGAAAGAATCCTGGCATCCTCACATAGATCACTGGTTATGACACTAGTGTGTCCACTGGTGTGTGCTCTGTTTTCTTTCAGTTTAAACAAAAACTATTCAACCTCTTCTGATACAGAGATCTTACATTGTTTCTCATAATACTACTCCATAACCATAATCTGTTTTTATCTCTCTGTACATATATATATATGACGATGTCACAAGACTGATATTCAGGTTGTCCACAACTTTGATCCATTCATTAAAAAGTAATGAAACAAAAAAAATTAAAGCAAATGTAACTTTGGGTCATCTGGAAATCTGACATGCTGACAAAGTCAGTTCTACAGAAACTGGGAAGATTATCATGAAACAAAATCCTGCAATCCTATCTCTAACTCACTGTGTCAGGAGGGGGAAAAAGGCTAGCATTGCACATACTATATAAAAAACTGTATCACCTGAAATTTCAAAAGCACATTCATAATTAGAAAATAAATGCTTTGTTGGGTCTGTGATATAATAAAGGGGGAAAATCCACTATCTGTTTGAAAAGTCAGCTACTAATATCATCTCCATGCTTCTTTGAATCAGATTCAACCCCTTGGATGACAATGATAAGCATTCTGACTCATGGAGTTGCACACAAATGATTATATTCTTCCATTAGACAAGGCAAAATAAAAATTACTCTCCATAAACATAAAAACTGACAGTAACAAGTTTCCACAAGGCAAGTCTTCATGAGAAAAACGTGTTCAATGCGTGTGTGTCACGGACAGACAGCCCTCCAACCCACTTTCAATGTTTTATTTAATTTAAATAACACATTGAAAGTGGGTTTGGGGGCTGTCTGTCCGTGACACACACGCATTGGAACACGTTTTTTTCTCATGAAGACTTGCCTTGTGGAAACCTTGTTACTGTCAGTTTTTATGTTTTATGGAGAGTACTTTTTTTATTTTGCCTTGTCTAATGGAAGAATATAATCATTTGTGTGTGCAACTCCATGAGTCAGAATGCTTATCATTGTGCATCCCAGGGTTGAATCTGATCAAAGAAGAAGCATGGAGATGATATAGTAGCTGACTTTTTACAACAGATAGTGGATTTTCCCCCCTTTATTTTATATCACAGAACCCACAAGCATTTATTTTCCTAATTATGAATGTGCTTTGAAATTTCAGGTGATTACAGTTCTTTGAGTTATATATATGTGCAATGCTAGAGGCGTTTTTTCCCCCCCTTAGACACAGTGATGTTAAGATAGGATTTGCAGGATTTTGTTCATTATAATCTTCCCAGTAAGTTCTCTTTAGAACACTGACTTTGTCAGCATGTCAGATTTCCCAGATTAAACCCAAGAGTTGTTGCTATTTGCTTTAATTTTTTCTGTTTTTCATTACTTTTAAATGAATGGATCAAGTTGTGGACAACTGAATATCAGTCTGTGTGACATCGTTCATATTATTATATAGGTACAGAGATAATGAAAAACAGAGTATGGTCTGGAGTATTATTATGAGAACAATGTAAGATCTCTGTATCAGAAGAGGTTGAATAGTTTTTGTTTAAACCTGAAAGAAAACAGAGCACACACCAGTGACACACTAGTGTCATAACAGTGATGCTATGTGAGGTTTGTTGCCAGGATTCTTTCAGTATAGACTGTCTTTGCTCACCTGTCCCTACCTTCTTAGAATAGGGGCTACTGCTTGTAATTTCTTCTTTTCGGGTCATTCTCTTCGATTTTTCTTCCCCATTGTACTGTCTCTACATTTGTGATCCTTTTCAAAATCTTACTCATTTTCTCTGTAGAATTTTACATGCTAGCCTTATGTTACCAGGCGACGGTGTGTAATTAATCTGTATATCCTGTCAAAGGTGGGACATTGGCGCTGTCCGTTGACAGTGGTCTAGGTGTCTGTGTGACTTGGTGGGTATTTTTGTGGCACTGTAGTGCTTTATCATGATAGTTTTACTTTTTTTTTGTGTTTTTTTTAATCTTAGGGAGATTTTTTTTTAGGGGGAAGGTCAAGCAATCATTTTGTTTTTTTTTTGTGTTTTGGGTTTTTTTTGCTGGATAGTACTTCTTTCCCCTGACTGAGACAGCACCTAAAAAGGCCATGTGTGGGTGGTGTGTGGCATAAGGTTAGAAGATTATCTCAAAACTTATCCAGTGACAGTGTCAGGAGAGCAGGATAAAGGATGAGGAGGATAGTGATATGAACACTGTCGGTGTTTAACAGCCTGGTGTGTCCTTTGCGCAGGCTATTGGTGGCGTACATGATGAGATCACGCTCCAGACAGTGGTCAGCCGAGGGCATCCTGGTATAGTCCAACCAATGATCCAACGATCCTGCCCCACGGCGACCCGGCACCACCTACACCTTCAAGGGCAGTTTCACGCACGTAAAGCAGAGCTGGGGCCGGCGTCGCCATGTCAGCTACACCAACGCCACCTGAAGGTCGGTGAATGTGGGAATGATGCGGTTTCTTTTTTAAAAATTTTTATTCAGTGCTGTCAGCTGTGATTTTCCTTGCCACCCCATCCTTCCACCTTTCCTTCATCCCCACCCCTCAAGAAAAAAAAGAAAAGACCCCGGGGCTTTCACCCCTTTGGCATAAGCCCCCCCCCTTTGGAATAATCCCCACCGCCCATTCTAGCTACCCTATGCCCATCCACACGCGGTCGTAGTACAAGCAGTCCACATCAGGTCATCATGACCCCCCACAGGGAGATGCTGAAAGTTTCGATCTAAGATACAACAGGACACCACCTTTTAGCCCCTGGAACTGTAAGTTAGTAAGCTTGTCGTTTTCTGATAGTAATTTAGTAATTGCTTGTTTCATGGAGTCACACATCATACTTCCCTTCGAGGGTGCCCCCGATGGTCGTGCCCCCGATCAGCTCCTCTCAGGTTTCCCCCCTGTCTCCTCTTCTGTGTCCCCCTTGCTCCTCCTTTTGCCATCGCATTCATCCGTCCTCCCCCCATACAGGAACCCCTACACTTCTCGTCTGACTCCTCCTGGCTATGCAGGATTGATGCGGGAAACCGACCTGAATGAAGCCCAGCCTGGCAGCTCTTCAGTCGGCGCACCCAGGTAGGCAGCCCGTTGTTAAACGAGTGGTGGATGGTAAATTGCTTAGAGCTGGTGTCTAGACCTAGAATAGGCGCTATGTAAGTATTCATTATGATGTCCTGTCACAGTTCCCAGCACTTCAATCCACTGGGAGCAGTTGGTATAAGGCTGGTATGAGGCACCCACCAGAGGAGGACACTGCACTGATTGAGTCGCCTATGATGGTGTTCAGTCCCGACTTTGATGCAGGGTACCTTTGGCCTGGCTTGGTAAGTGATACTGAAACTGAGGGTATCACAGAACCGGAAAACGAAGAGGCAGATAAATTTCAGTCTTTTTTTTTATGAGATCAGTAAGGTGAAGATAATGCTCAGTGTTCTGGTTTTTGAAACTATGTGACAGGACTTTAGTCCAGGCTTCATTTGAAGATTGTGGTTCTGGCATTCAGCCAGGCCCAGAAATGCAGATAAGCCTGTAGCATTGGTGGGGTCATGAAATTTGAGGCAGTGTTCTCTGAGAAGCATTGAGGGCTTCTACGCTTGTAAGTGTTGGTGCGCTGTGTTCACTTGGTTGCAGTGGCAACACAGAATTATGTTTGATATATGCCTTAGGAACTGCCCTCCTCCATACGAGAAGTCAATTATATTATTTGAGAACGGGCGAGACTGAGAACATATACATACATTTGGACATGCCCAGACACAGACAATAAGTGTATTCAAGAGAGGGTATGCACATATTTTCACCATATCTGTGATCCATTGACATTGGTAATCCTCTTTTATCACAGTGCCCAAGAGGCTCATAGTAGATCAAGTTTTTATTTCCGATACAGATCAGCTGTCGGGTTCTTACAGACCTCTACAAATACATCTGTTCTGTGAGCTTAACGTACTTTGCAGAGCTATAGTGTACTACTTTTTTTCACAGCATAGATGTTTGGGTATTGTGAATGCTTCTACAGACATCCAAGTATACATCATGTTCATAGGTTAACAAAAGTATATAGTGAAAGAGTAATATGTACCTTTTTGGGGCAAGTTTCATTCTTTGCATTGACCTTTTTTTTTTTAAAACTTGACTGTGATTTAGAAACAGAACAACACAGCAACTGCTGATGAACTGTAAATGGTGAAGTTAAGTCTTTTCCAGGATGCAGAACGAAATTTTTATGTAGACATAGATGAGCTTCAGAGCAAAGAAAACAGCACAGGTCATTAGTGTGGGATCATTTAGCTGTGTGCAGTTCTTCCAGCAGACCAAAAACTGTGTCGTTTTCACTCTGAAACAGTGTCGTTTTGAGACAGGTCAGAGGTCACACTTTCCCTAGACAGGATGGCAGAATGAAAGTTGTCAACTCGAGAGGCAATCAGTCTTGTGATAGGTGAAGGCTCTGATAGTGAACATGGTGGATAGGATGAAGGGAAAATCATTTTGCTGGAACAATCATCTAATTCTTCATGGTGTATTTCATGAAGGACAGGGAAAACATTTAACTGTGAAAACATAAATATCTTTTACTCTTAAAAAAAAATGATGACATAGAATACAAAATTTAAGAAATTTGTAAGTGATACTGATGAAAAGTCTGTCTGGATATTTTCAAATTGCACATAAACTTTTCAATCATGTATTGGGTATTTTTTTTGTTTGCCAGAGTTATTTTGTGTGAATCTGAGTTTTTGAAACATGGCTGAAACATTTAGTAATGAGATGACAGGAAGTCTGTTTCAAGGCGTCATGATTGAGTTAAAACTTTGAATATATGAAATTAGATTAGAATTGTGATCACTAAATGCACACATAACCTCCTAGCAAATCACAGCACACAGAACGAAAGCGCACAATTGAAAGAAAGAAATTGGCGTCATTTATTGAAATTTTCCCAATCATATTTTCATTTCAGACACGTCAGGTCAGCTGAAAGCTCCAACAAACCTGCACATAACCTCCTAGCAACTCACAATGCACAGAACCAAAGTAGACAATGTAAAAAAACAGAATCTGGTGTTATTTATTGATATTTTTACAAATCATATTTTCATTTCAGACACGCCAGGTCATCTGAAAGCTCCAACAAACCTGCACGTAACCTCCTAGCAACTCACAATGCACAGAACAAAGTAGACAATGTAAGGAACAGAATCTGGCATTACTTTTTTGATATTTTTACAAAATGTTTTCATTTCAGACATGTCAGGTCAGCTGAAAGCTTCAACAAACCTGAACATAACCTAGCAACTCACAATGCACAGAACTAATGCGCTCAATTAAAAAAAAAAAAAAACTGGTGTTATTTATTGATATTTTTCAATCATGCTTTCGTTTCAGACACGTCAGGTCAACTGAAAGCGCCAACAGACCTGCAGGTGTACGTCCTGTCGTCTAGCTCTGCCGTGATGAGCTGGGCGTGACCCCATGCTGGTGCTGGGCTACCCTGACGGCAGCTCCAACAACTCCACCTACACCGTGCGCTACCGCGCGCTCCTCAACAGCACGGCCCGCCCACCTACTCCAACTACACCTACCTCAGCCCGCCCTACTTCCCCAGCCTGTACCTGGTGGACCTGGCCCCCAACACCCAGTACGAGTTCTCCGTGCGCCTGAATCGCGGGAACCAGCACAGTGTCTGGAGCGACCCCATCTTTAACAAGACCCTAGAGGCTGGTGAGGGGTTGTCATTTTCTTATTTTTGTTTTGTGAAGAATGAATTGCTTTGGTTATTGCGAAATCCAAGCAGTGGAGACCAACATTTTCTTTACTTAAATGTACATTGATAAAGACTTAAAAAAAAAGGCTGATTTGTTTGTAAGACTGACTGACTGAAACCATTTACTGTCAGATTAACATAGTGTTGTACTGACGAACAACACTATGTTAATAGTGTTGTTTGTAAGAACAGTGAAACAGAGTTTGAGAAAAGGGTCATTATGTGGTCAATAAAATGTCAGATGTGTTTTAATTTAATGATTCACAGAACTGCATTTGAATTGATAGCAAATAAAATTACATCCTTTTAGATGTCGTGACAGTAGGAAATCTAGGAAATGGAAAGCATCAAAAAATCCAAAAAGAAGTGTTTTAGAGCAGAGTGCCGATTAAAGAGATGATGTGTGTCGACAGCTCCCAGTACACCTCCCGCCAATGTGAGTGTGGTTCTGGAGGAGGATGACCCCACTGTGGCCAAGATCACCTGGTCCCCGCCGCTGAAGTCCAATGGCATTATTACAGGTAAGTCTGTCTGTTGCCTTGGAGATGCTCAGTTGATAGAGCACCACCAGGGCCACAATCTGGTGTCATGTCCTAGATTCTAATATCCCCAGATTGATTAGCATTAAAACATTGTAATCCTGGCATTCTTGGTATAGATTGTTGGCTTGTTTCCCCCTTTTTTTTTATGCTGATCAATGTGGATGATGAAGAAGATGCTGCTCTTAGACTACATGACAGGGCTGTACTCTGTGCTTGCTTTCATGATATATGCAGCATCAGCCAGGCCCAACAGACACAGACACCTGCTGTGTTGGTCAGGAAATGCAAGCAGCACTTTCAGGGCCGCAGCCATTAAGTGGATGAAGCCCGACTGTGCAGTTACAGTTTCCCCAGTTAAGCCCATAGCAAACTCAGCTCTGGCTTGGAGCCAGTCAGAACAGAAAAAATCCCCACACAAAAAAAAAGGCTGTGGCTGGAGCTGAACCCACAACCATCCATCTGAGTCTGCAAGACTGACCACTTCTTCTTGGTGGCTGGCATGTGACAGGCCGTCCTTGTCCGCTGTCTTGAGAAGGTTATCCCTGTCAACCTTAATGTGCCTGATAATTGTCAGCATCAAATCCGGAATGTTGCATCAACAGTTGTTGTCACGCACAAGTTGTTTACCTGCTTCCTTCTTGTTTTTCTGCTCCTTTTGTCTGCCTTTCTTTTTTTTCTGTTGCAACTGTTGTTCTGTTGGTGCAGTTTACACCAATGGATTGCCAAGCCTCTATTACAGGCGGCCAGGCCTCTTCTGGATTGTGCGATAATGTTTAGCCTTTTTACCATTAGGTTGTAAAATTTCTTCAATGAGCTCTTTGGTTTATGCCTACATATCAGAAACAAACAGGCCATTTCAATGAACAGGTATTCAAAAATGTGCAAATGAATACCAAAAGTAGTGGGATCACTACAGTTGTGGCATGCAGTACCTGCACAAGAAACAGTTGTGTCCTTCCCATCATAATGGAGACATAGTCTGTATCCTGAACTGAATTTCAGTCAAAGTTCCATTTTACTATGTTATTCATATCACGAATTTTGTTAAAACAGTATACTGTCAACAGTGATTCAGAGTATAGGTATGGTTGGTTTTGATGTAAAAGCTCAGGTTTCGTTTTGCACCCGTATGCACAAAGGAAACCTTGCAGGTCAGGTATTGTTTTGGGCCCTGTTAGTCTGTGTGCAAGTCTGCTCACAGAAAAAGTCATGAACAGTGTTTGTATATTCGTCCACAGAGAAAGCCATCCATGATTTTGTGCGTCTGTTGATTGAAATAATGGCGTTGTTATATCTGATCACAAAAGAAGTCAGGAATAGTTTGGCAGAATAGTTTTGTTGATCTGGTTTAGAATATGTCGCATTCTGGATCTGTCCACAGAGTAAGTCACAAACAATTGGGGAGATCTTTATCACATTTTACACGGCTGTTTTTAGGGTTGGGACAAATTTTTGTATGTGCGCTGAACAGCTTAAATGCACAGTTTTGTGCATCCTTTTTGTGGATGCTTTTTCTTTTTAAGTTTTCTAGTTGGTTTTTTTTTTTTTAATTTGTTAGTTTATTTGATTTCTACCATTACTGCCTGAAACACACCCCCCCACCCCCCACTCGAAGAAAAACAGTTTTGTGACCAGGTGAGTGAACTCTTGCAGGTTACCTGGTGTTCTCCTCCACGCGCCGCAAGCTGCCCATCCGAGACTGGCAAGTGGAGGCGCTGCATGGAGAGCAGACATGGCTGACGGTCAGAGACCTGTCTCCCAGCACCAAGTATTTCTTCAGGGTTCAGGCACGCAACGTCAAAGGCTTTGGGCCTCTGTCTTCCCCGCTGCCTTACAAGACACCTGCTGGTATGTTCTCCTGCTTAGCTTAAGGTGTTAGTTTCTTGCCCTCTGAAGACGTTGTTGCCCATCAGATGAAGAAGTCATGGCCATTCATGAAGTTTCTCAACTTATGAATGGCTCTGTGATTTGGTGTTGGATCATTGTGGTGCATGTAAACCAGGTCACCTGCACTGTTCAGCGGTGGAATTGTGACAGTATACAGTTCTGTCATAAATTCATTGTTTATCTGAAGTAGAACTGGTACTGACTCTTTTGAGCATTCAACTTATAAGCATTTTTTTTTGGGGGGGGGGGGGTGTAGTAGTAAGTAACCGTTACATTTTTTTCTAGAATAGTAGATGATTTTGTGAAGGTTTTTTTCTTTTTTGTTAATCACATGCACACACACACACACACACACACACACACACACACACACACAAATTCTGCTAGTTCATATTGTAGCAAATTATGCATAAAAACCTCTCAGTGCAAAGTATGCATAAAAAACCACTCGGCGGAGGAAGTTTTACTGTGCTTGTGTGTATTTGTATGTTACTGATATGTAGTCACTTACCTGGTTCCTGAAAAATCTGGAATCAGTCTGTAACATTGGTACCTACCGACCACTTCTTGGTCATCTCACGCAGTGCCACTGAAGTTTGAAGCAATCAAAAACATGCCCATCCAGTTTTTAATGCTTCTGGGGTGCTTGTTAATCAATTTGACAGAGCCTGAGCCACTAAATTACCCATAGTCTTGTTCACCTCTTCCACCCTTGCATAGCTACTGGCTTTATAACCTTTCTGGTCTTGCAATGGCATTGTTTGGCTGTTCAGGTGGAAGATTGAGTTACTCTGCTCAGACTGTTATAAATTCAGATAGGCTTATTAATAGTATGCAGTTTCACATGGTTACAGAAATATAACTTTGCTGTAATGTTTTGATTTTTTTTGAGTATGGTTGATTATCAAGGGATGCATTGTTCATTGATAGGTGAGTGCTAAGCAGATCATACAGTACTTCATTAAGCAGATCATACATTACTCCATGAAGCATATCATACTTTACTTCATTTTCTTGTTTGGACAGGTTGCGTAACTGCATTTATGATCTAACACAAAAAAAGGCTTGAAAGTGTCATAGTCAAACATGCTTTTCACAACTACGTAAATTTTACCCTGCTTCTGTAGCTATAGTTTAAGATTTATTTTAATGTATCTTCAAAGATTTCACCAAATTCTTTCCAGACAGTAAACTTATTTCGTTGGCGTGTGTGTCAGGAAACCTAACACAAACTTACCAAATCATTTAGATTTTGTTCTTAGAGGGCAGTGCGTGATGCAACACAAAAGTAACTTTGCAGTACTCTCCCTTTACATATTAGTGATTCACAGGTTAAAGTTGAACATGTTCAAATTTGAATTAAGATTTGATGTTCAACCAGAGATTGGAAGCAGGCGTATGTGTGTGTTTGTTTGGGCTCACTCCGGGGTTGGGCACCAATTGCAAAGAATTAAATGTTCAGTTCTCTTCTGTCTGTCTCTCATTCTCACATTCTATATGAGCTGAAAGAAAAAATGAAGCCAAGTGGATTTTTGTGTGTGCTAGAATTGAAACACTCTGAAAACTGTGGCCACTTTCACTTTCTAAACTCTCTCAAATACCATGCGTTCGAATATTTGAATAACCAATATGGGAACCAACTTTTTGGACACGCTTCATAAGTGGAATGTTATTAACGGACGGGAGAATATAGGTAGATCTGTAATTAAAGAAGTCCTCAATCTTTCCTTTCTTCTCTCTCTTATTTTGATATGTTTTAAGACAAATGCAAGAAACCACACAAAACCAAAATCTGTTGATATGAAGTTTGTATAGCACCAAGATGGCACCTCATTTACAGACATCCAGGCAAAATTTTGCCAAGACAATATCAACATTATCACAGTCTTGTTTAACAGAATTTGTTGATCTTGGTTTTGTTGTTTGTATTTTGTTCTGTTCATCATAGTGGTTATTATTGTTATAGTTGTTGTATTCTCCTGATCTTGCAGCAGTTTAACTCAATCGAGTCGTGTCAGAAGCGGGTTCCGACATTGTTCACATCGCTTGAAGGCGTGTGGGACGCATACTTCTGACAAAGTTTGACGATTTTAAAATCATACCGCCTTTTATTAAAGGGCAATAAATCTTGTTTCAGGGACAGCTTAGGGCCTTTTTTTGCAGTTGCTTCCCTTAGACCGTTCTTCGTGTATTCTGTAGCAGTTTTATACAGATTTGAATTGTCCTACTCTCAGTTCTCGCAAACACACGATTTTAAACACGATCACACGATTTTGAGTGGATCAAGCATTTTGTGGTCAAATTCTTGTGTTTTATGCAGTTGTCATAAATATACTATTCTCTGTAGGTCATACCAAATGCTCAGAAGTGTAATTGAACTTGTGTGGGAGGAAAGAGAACATAAAGAAGTGGATTACAGTGTGCACAAAAAGGTTTCGTTTTTTCTGCGAATGTGTGTCATTTTGGATCACTTACATCATGTGAACTGTGTGGATTCCTCACTGAGGGTAAGCATTTTTTGATAGATATACTGTTTTTTCTTTATCCAGTGGTGTATGTTTCATGCTCAAAGTTGAAGTGGTTGATTTTTTATGATTTTTTTTTTAATTGCCAAAAATCGTGTGATCTGAGGGACAACTGGTCCATTTTGGCTGTGACTTGATTGAGTTGACTGTGGAAGAAGTGAGGTTAATTGCTAAATTGAAAGGGGGATGGAGAAGAGGAGGTGAGGGACAGGGAGTTTGGGGAGGAGGGCGTTGGAAGAAAGGGGCACAGAAGAATGGAATTCTTAAACCTTTTTTAAAACTAACCTTTACAGAGGCAGTGTAGTGGATTTGGCTAATGGAATTCCAAGGAGATAAGAGGACAAATATGATGACAATTTGGTTGGTAAAAAAACAAAAAAAACAAAAAACAAAAACAAAAAACAGGAAAGAATAGAAAGAAATAGCTACCATTGACTTGCATGTGTGTTAACAGTTCATGGAGGGATGGCAGAGGATATAACAGTGGTAGCCTCTCCAGGCGACCCCTATTCTGCCATCGTCAGTTGGCAGCCACCATCCAAAAGGAAAGGCCAAGTTTCCTGTAAGTCTTTGTGAATGTGGGTGCGGGTGTGAGCGTGAGAGAGAGAGAGAGAGAGAGAGAGGGGGGAAAAGAGAGTCTGAGTTGGAGAAATTAATTTATATATTGATCTCTTCTCTGGCTTCCTGTTCAAAAACAAATTGGTAATAAATCATTTTTTCTCACTTTCAAGTGATTGATTGGTCAAGTTCTATCGCATCTCTCAGGTCTGCTCCAGTAATACACTCCTGTCATCCCCTTGCATTCCTCTTCGGATGCTCATCTCCTTCCCTTACTTCCATACAAGGTCTTCGGAGTGCGTTCCATGTTCAAGTGGACACAACATGGAACAAACTTCCTTTCTCTGTCCACACTCCTTGTTCTCTCTCTCTTCTTTCAAATCATCTTCAAAGTCTGTGCACTTCCCTGACTCATAGTGTGAATCCTTTTTCCTTTACAGATGTGTGTGGCTAGTCTGTGTGTGTGCGTGCGTGTATGGGCGTGTGTGTGTGTGTGTGTGTGTGTGTGTGTGTGTGTGTGTGTGTGTGCATGCACGTGGGCATCCCTCTGTGTGTGTGTGTGTGTGTGTGTGTGTGTGTGTGTGTGTGTGTGTGTGTGTGCATGCACATGGGCATCCCTCTGTGTGTGTGTGTGTGTGTGTGTGTGTGTGTGTGTGTGCCCATAGAATTGCCAAGAAGTTTATAAAAGCTTAGGGCCATGCACCATAGATAGCCATTATTATTTCTAATTACCACTGTCAGTTTGCCTTGACCGTCTATCAAACAGACGTTTTCTTTCTCATGGAGCAGGTTTTTTTTCTGAACAGATTACATCATCAAATGCTTCGACACGGAGGCAGAAGAGATGCAGCGTACAAAGACACCCGGCGACCAGCTGACGGCGGTGGTTCGCAAGTTGTTACCAGCCAGAAGCTATCGCTTCACTGTGCAGCCCAGATACCGACACACCTCAGGGCCTCACTCCGTGCCTGTGGACTACGTCGTTCCTAAAGAGCTGCTGGAGCATCAGGACTAAACCAAGGGAGTTTAGTCACACATGTCAAGTATTTTGTGCTGAGCTCAATGTTTTTTTTTTAAACTATGTGACTGAACCAGCTACTGTATTTTTCTTTTTTTTTTTCAATGTCGTTAACATTTTGCAGATACCCGTCCTGCCTACCCAGCTTTTGGGGGTGTTTTTATATACCCTTGGAATCCTACGAATCTTCTTCCATGCTTTTAAGTCAGCATGCAGTATGGTGCTGCCAGGTATGATTCTTTTATTATATGTAATGACAGGCATTAATTTTCATCAACGTAATTGATTTACTTGTTTTGATCATACATAACAAAAGAAACAAATGTATGATACTAAAACAGACACGCAATGTTTGGAAGTATTGTAATGAGCTAACGATACATGTTGTGGTGGTTATTATTGTCTGTATTTTGCAACTGCCATTCATCATATGTGACTGCCAGGGGCTGTTTGACTCTTGAAGGACTGTTGTAAAGCTTGCTTTCTCTGGTTGTGTGGCACAGAAGACTGTGGAGACCGCTGACTGCCCAAATGTCCACTTTGGCACCTGTACCACTTCTGTAATGAAAATGAGTTCATCTAAACTGTGGAAGGCACCCCCAGACACTGGCACCTGTGTGTCTAACGCATGTAAGAAGATAAAAATGCTCTTTGACATAGTGGGTTTTTTGTTGTTGTTTTTTTTGATGAGCAATGAAGTAGGGGGAAAACAGAAGTCGTAAGGTCCTAGGGCTCCTGTCCAGGGGGCTTGAAAACCAAAATGAATGATGACAAATATACACGAGGGAAGCGTTATAAACAAAATCTGAAGAAAACTGTGGAATCGCATATCATCGACAAGATTGAAATAACAAGAAGAAAACAAAATCTCAGAATAACTGTTCCTCGTCTTTGGGATCAATGGACAGCAGTTTTCTCAAGTTTCCAGAATGGGGCTTTCACGGTCGACCTTTTTGATGCTCTTACTCCTTTTCCAGGTAAGGTATGCCTCTTTTGATGGGTACATAACGTCATAAATTCACCAGCCACCAAGAGTGACCCCAGGATCTTTTGCTGCTTGTCCGTGAAACACTGCCACCCTTCTGGTATTGTGTGTGGGGGCTGAATGTACCTCCCAGCAAAGGCTGCATCCCTCTTAAATAGTTTTGTGTTTGACAGTGCTAGATTTGCTTTTGTACAAAGACTGGCTTTTGGTTTGGAGTATTGAAGATGGTGAGTAAGAGGTTCAGTGTTTCTGATCTTGTGCTGGTGTGTATGTTCAAGAAGGGTTTCAGGTACCTGCAGGTTTGC
>JADBJO010025700.1:2500-23446 GCA_016801955.1 Conus betulinus
CCCCTCTTCCCCCTTCCCCTGGACCTCCCCCACAAGAGACGTCACACACGTACCTTACACCCAATCCTACAGTAACCCCATTCTTCTCTCACCCTTCTTTCTTGGTGAGAAAAAAAAAATGTTCACCCATTCATCATCTTATGCCCCCCCCCCCCCCCCCCCCCCCCAACAAGAGGGGCGACACACATCTCCCACTCAATCCTACAGTAACCCCATGACCCCACTCCCCTCTCACCCTTCACCACAGGCATCACACGCCTCTCTGTCACGGCCTACCTTGGCCTTGGCGGAGCGGGACCCCAGCTTGAAGCTGCGTTTGTCCTTCATCATGAAGCTCTGCACCCGCTCCAGGATGCCGCCGGACGAGGCCTTGCTCAGGCCCACATGGCGCAGGAAGGTGGCCAGAGCCCACCCCATGGCTAGGTCCCTCTCCGACAGCTTGCGGTTGGACGAGTCTTCCGAGCTGTGGGCAAACACACCACACAGACTGTTATGTATCCACTGAAAGAAAAGCCACCGCTCCCACCAAGGGGAAAAAAAAAATTCTCTTAATCCCTGAAATTCTCAGGGGATTCAGAGCCACGAACCTCCCCTCTTTCACACCCCCCCCCCCCCCCCCCCCCCCCACCCCCTTCAGCGAAAAATTCTCAAACTTACAATCAAATTATACTACATGATGTGAATCGTCCACGTTTCTGTCCAATAACGACCAGTACCACTGGTTTGTACCGATTTTGTCGATCTCTTTCACCTTTGCAGAGTCTATCCAATGCACAACCTCATGGCATGACTGTCTTTTGCTTTCATTCCGCCCAGACAAATGGCGTCTCTCCATTCTTGAGAAGGTTACACGAGATCCCATGACATCTGTCTGGTCTGCCAGCACACCAAAAACAGAAGCAGGGCTCTGTGGACTCCACTGACACACTCCCATCCCTCTCCCTCCCTCTCTCTCCCCCATTATAATTTCTTTCATGAATTATTTTTCCACCATTTCTCACCGAAGGGCAGAAATCCGCAAATTCTGGAAAAAGCAGGAGCTGTGTGAGGAACAGAAGGAAACGTCAGAAGACTGAAGGATGCGAGAAAGGAGGAGAAGGTTGAAGGTCTCCTCCAAGCTGCAGGCAGCATGACACAGACTTCACGATGTCCACTGAGGGAAGACCTGCAGTGACAGACAGGACCAGACCCAGTCCCCTGGCAGATCCCGTGGTGGCAGGTGGGGCTGGACAGGACACGTCCTCAGGATGCCAGCCTCCACACACCACTCCTCAGGTGCCAACCTGGACCCCAGAGGAGAGACTGAGGAAACGAGGATCTATACACAGCTGGAGAAACAACAATGGGGTAGAGCTGTAGAGAAAGGGCACCAACAGGCAAAGGACAGTCCAAAGTCATGTTCACTGAAGACATGGGGTCCATGGCCCATGTCCCCTTAGGGGCGAAGGGGCGAAATAAGTACTGAAGGATGACAGAGAGGAAGGAAGGAAACGCAAGAAGACAGGAAGAAAGCAAACAAAGGAGAGGGGAGGTAAGACGAGTCCTCTGAGCTTGTCACCACCAAAGCACACAAGGGGGTTAACTCTGAGTGACAATACCGGTCAATGTAGTACACTGTAAGCCTGGAGACATGGGTCTCATTCCATCATAGGTATTCATAGTGGGATTTTTCCCCATCGCTGATGCCTCTCACTTCGACTGAGCCAAAGCAAAAAGATAAAGTAACAGAAGAGAGGAAATCACTGGCACAGACTTTCTTCCAGGTGAGTAAGCAACACACTGCAAGACACAGCTCCGAACAGACAAAGAAGCAGACATGGTTAAGACAAAAAACAGACCTTAAAAAGGGAAAAGAAACAGAAAATGAAGGCATGGAAGTAAAATGACAAGACAGTACAATGGAAGGAAGGAAGGAGAGACAGGAAAGAGGAGAGCAGGCATCGGTCGAAGTGGCAAAATAGAATGACAATGGAACATGGCGTGTTCAAAGAAATAAAAAAAGAAAACAACTGGAGAAGAGCAACAAGAAGAAGAAAACTGAGAAATCAAAACAAAACTCAAATACTGCTCATGTGGTTGGGTATATGTATGCATCATGCATGCGTGTGTGTAGGCATGTTTTTTTTTGTGTGTGTGTGTGTGTGTGTGTGTGTGTGTGTGGGTGTGTATGTGTGGGTGTGGGTGTGTTATGTGCAGGAGCACATGTGGGTGTGTTCTGAATAAATGAATCTGAATTTACATTTATTCAAACCACCCACTGATCCCTCCACCTCTCTCTCTCTCCCTCTCTTTGTCTGTCTCTGTATCTCTCAGGGTTGAAACAGAATTACGCATAAAAAGTCAAATCCCCCCTGACCCTCTGTTCCTGACCCAAATCTTATCGTAAACGAAAAATAGCATAAGAAGCTAAAATAGCGAACGCCTTTTCAGCAATACATCCCCAAATCATAACGATCTCAAAATATGGGCTGTAAGCAAAGCGAAAATACAAGTTTTGTTAATCTTATTCTTTCAGTGATTAAGATTTTTTTTTTTTTGACTAAGTCCCAGTCTCAGTTTTCAAAAATCAAATCAAGCCTCTTCTAGTCATCATAATCTTGTGCACATATTTTAAAGCATTTTGTTGTTAACCACTTCGCCACGGCGGCTGGTCAAAGCATTTTGTTGTTTTTCAGTGTGTATCAGAAAACGGCCTGACATATAGCCAACATATATTCCAACTTCTCAGTGATCAGAAAATGTGCCTGCAATTTCCATGACTCTCTCTCTCTCTCTCTCTGTCTTACTAGTATTTCAGATGAGGTATGAGGTATTTCTCGATCATCTTCAGCTCTGTGCCCTTGTCCATGTCCTCCAGCAACTCATGAGTGCCAAAGATGCTGCCCAGACCTGGAAAATTCCCACAAGATCAGTTCAGTCAGTGGCCATGGAAACGCACACAACACTAACACAATCAGAACACACAGCATCTGATACGGAGACAAAAGACAAACAAGCCTGAGGAAGACAGGTCTTTAGAGTCCAATATGGATTTCGATCTACTTCAGAAAAAAGATAAACATGTCCAAGAAAAGTCTTAAATGGACAGTAAATCCTGAATTGATAGAAACAAATATATTCCTTGAAACAAGTTTTCATTGGAAGATTAATCGAGCATGAACCAAATTCAAACACATTCACATTTCTACTGAAATAAATCCAGTATAAGCAAAAGACACTCATGTTCAACAAAAGCACAAGTGAACTGGGGAATAAATCTACCATAAACAAAAGACGAACATGTTCCACAAAAACAAACAAGGCTATATTGATAGGTCAACCTTGTATTAGACAAACATGTTAAAAAAGAAGTATTTCTTAAGAGATAAACCTAGAACTAAGACAAAACTTGTGCCAGGGAAAAAAGTGTTCACTAGAAGATGAATCCAGTGTTGACAGAAGACAAACATGTTCCTCAAAATCAAGCTTTTGTGGGAGGTCCATCTACTACAAACGACAAACATGTTCAGCTGAAAAAAAAAAATGCAAAGGGAGAAATATCTGGCTGAGACAAAAGACAAATGTGTTCCAGAAGAACAAGTCTTTAGTAAAAGATAAAGGTGGTATATACACAACGCAAACAGGAAACAAAAGTATTCATTGTGTGGTAAATCTAGTTACAGGTAGTCCCAATGAATGCACTGCAGCAGAAAAGGTAACAGTATTCCATTCATTTGGATTATGTTTCATGCATGCATGTATTTCATGTGTCAGACGCGCGGGGGGGGGGGGGGGGGGGGGGGGGGGGCACACACAAGAAAAAGGGTCATTGAAAAGCTGTTTTGAGGCATGTCACATTAAGGGATGTCCACATAATGGGTTTGGTTCAGATGATGTGGGTCTGATTTCATACAACTGTCATAGTAACGCCGTGCGCGCGCGCGCACACACACACACACACACACACACACACACACACATTAACACACACACTACACACTTACACATTAACAACACACACATGACTTACAAATTTCACACACACACATACACAACACACACACACACACACACACACACACACACACACACACACAAACACACACATGCACGTACGCACACACACACACACACACACACACACACACACACACACACACACACTCTCCTACCCATGGCTCTCATGTTCCTGAACTCGGCCAGCTGCTCGCTCAGCTCTGGGCAGACGGGCCGCCCGACACCCATCAAACATGCCCGAATCAACAGTTCATTGTCCGTGCGACTGCTCCCCAGCAGACAACAGCTCGCTGACTGCTCCCAGCCAGCTCGCGCGCAACCAGACTTTCATTCACCTCCACACGCAGCGGCTGATCACAAGAAGAAGATGTGTGCTGTTACTCACCATTTTCACAAATCCCAAAATTACTTCACTGAATGTGCCTATGTACGTGGGAGGAGGGTTATGTCTGACACAGGCCAGCTTGGGACTATCTTTTGACAGGAGTTTTTTTTTTTCCTTTGTACTGTATGTCTTCAAATTCATGTGTTTACATGATGGACAGAGTAAACAGTATAAGCTTGGACTTCATTACGAGATTTACAGTTACTGCACCATGAAAAAAAATGTACAGCAACAAAAGAATTTGATTCAATGTTTTTCAGTGTTTTGTTTTCCATGAAATGTTCTTTAGCTGGTGCAAATGAACGCAAGAAGTAAAAAACGCCCACAAACGAGAAAGAGTGTGAAAACTACAGCTATACAATGAAAATTTAGTCACACACATCTGCCCAAAATTGAAAGATATGAACTTTTCTTTTGAAGTTAAACTGGAATTAAGATTAATTAACAACATTTCAGGTTGACCAAGCAACGCTGTTGAACCGACAAACAAACCCATACATATCAACCACACTGAAGACTTCCCTGTTTCAAATAGAGTTTACTTGCCATAATGGCATTGAAGCTCAAGCATCGGCTCCCTGGTCAGATTCTAAGGCATGCTGAAGCTGCAGCATCAACAGAATTCTTTTCTAAAACACTTAGCGAACTTCAATCTAAGGGAAGCTATGAGTCTACTTGCTCAACCAAGTAACTGCATAAAGTTCTTTCACAAAGACCGAAAACATTATTTTTATTTTCTCTAAGGCATTGTTTAAAAGCAAGCCAAAATCAACTCTTTCTCTAAATGAGATAGGGGAGTCAGGACAATACTCATTGTAACAGGCGATCAAAGTTGCATCATTTCTGAGAAAATCTATTTCTGCGTCCAACCATGTACAGCACATAATTGTTCATTAAAGAGCAAATCATTACAAAAAAAAAGTTGTTTAATGACAGGAACCTGAAACTGGCCAGCACACATAAAACAAGGCTCAGATCAGGGGCCTGGTAAGTTGCTATGGCTCTCAGATCATAGGCTGGACTTAGAATAAATGTCTCACATGGCAAGGGCTTCATGGGATGAAGATTCAGAAATTTAGGAGCACTGCTCATAATAAGTCTGTTTAGATACATCACAAGTAAACATTACCAATTTTTAAATCACGTACAGCTTGTAAGCTTTTGTTTCATTTTATGTTAGCCTGATGAATTTTCCAAATATGGGCAAATCTGTTCACTGGCACATAATGATCTAGTCTATAAAAACAAAATCTCTCTCCAGTCTCAGCAGGAAACTCACAGCAGTGGGGACGAGGAGGAAGGTGGAGAATATCTCATAGCCCCATTTGCGTAGATCTTTGTGTTCCCTGCTGTCTGCTTGTACATGTCCGTCACTTTGAAAAACAGCTGAAACATACAATGTGTTGTTTGTGCATGTCCGTCACTTTGAAAAACAGCTGAAACATACAATGTGTTGTACATGTCCGTCACTTTGAAAAACAGCTGAAACATACAATGTGTGTACATGTCCGTCACTCTGAAAAACAGTGAAACATACAATGTGTTGTACATGTCCGTCACTTTGAAAAACATACAATGTGTTGTACATGTCCCGTCACTTTGAAAAACAGCTGAAACATACAATGTGTTGTACATGTCCGTCACTTTGAAAAACAGCTGAAAACATACAATGTGTTGTACATGTCCGTCACTTTGAAAAACAGCTGAAACATACAATGTGTTGTACATGTCCGTCACTTTGAGAGAAAAACAGCTGAAACATACAATGTGTTGTACATGTCCCGTCACTCTGAAAAACAGCTGAAACATACAATGTGTTGGACATGCCCGTTACTTTGAAAAACAGCTGAAACATACAATGTGTTGGACATGCCCGTCACTTTGAAAAACAGCTGAAACATACAATGTGTCTACACGTGTATAAATGAGCCTCAAACAGTGGATGCACAATTAAGGTGAAATACCTGTCTGAGAATGAAAAATAACACAAATGTGTATGTAGTGCGTATCCCCCCCACCCCTACCAACTGCCATCCTCTTGTATATGTTCATGTGTGTGTGTGTGTGTGTGTGTGCAACAACAAGAGTGCAATCAAATTTTCCTTCACAAGTTGATCCAAACCTAAGTTGCAATAGGCTTAAGGAGGACTGCTGGGGGCAGGAGGGAGATGGAGATGAGAAGGGAGGCTGAAGACAGATTACAAAAAAAAAAAAAACCCTCTCTAACTGAATATACATTTTCAATGATGATGATACTCATAATCATACGAATGGGAACCTGACGGAACACGCAAGCATGTGTTGGGGGAACAAAGCCAGTGCTCTGCTCCAATCATACATATGGACTACATGTTTTCACGCTGACTACCATTTTTACGTTTATGCAAATAAGAAGCGCAGGTGCATATGTCACATATTTAAGTCTATTGCATGACTGAAATCGACATAAAACTGTACACTGATGTAACAGTTCCAATGGCAGATGTTGAAGATTTGTCAAGACAAAAGCAGCAGTTTCAGCCTGAATTTCATGTGAGCCACAATTTATTGAAAAAACATGAATGGGTAGGATGACACAGATGTTTTCCATCGTGATTTTGATACAGAAACAAATTCAAATCGGGCAAAAAAAAACATTCGGAGACCGACTCCCACGAGGATGATTTGATCAAGTTGAAAAAAAACCCGACTTTTGAAGTTTGTGATGAAGCCTCAACGATTTGGGTTGTGAAAATGCAGATGAAACAATATGTCTCTGGGTTTTTTATTCTGTCTCTAGTTTTTGGCGATAAACAGCTAAACCAATCAAGTTCCCAGATCACAGGCTCACAGGCTGCTTAATTAATCGCGATTGGCTCACAAACAGGCCAATTTTCCTTCACATTTTGATATGCTTTCTTTCATAATTTAGTCACCAATGTCGTATTTCTGCAATTAGGGGATTTTTTTCCATGCTAAATACAAGAAAAAATATGGGTAAACAGATTTTTTTTTTTTCAAACATGATTCTCTGTTTTTTCTTCTTCCTCAGTCACAGTTCTGACTTGCTTACAGCTAGCTATCTTTTCAGTGCTTTCTCCTAACTTCAGCTCAGTTCAGTGTCTTTCATATGGACTTATGCATCTGTGCATTGTCCGAGTTACAACTTCCCATCTTAAATCAGCTTGTGCAACTGTTTAAAAAGAAAAAAAGAACAAGCAACCGTTGTTTTCTTTGTTGTTTTTTTTTCCTAAGTAATGCATATTCCACAACCGAACGTCCAGAACTGTCATCATTTTTTTCACATCACAGTTACAGTTATTCCAGGACAGCAGGCACACATGAAAACACACACACACACACACACACACACACACACACACACACACCACACACACACACACAGATAAACCATAAACAAACACACACATAACCACACACACAGATAAACACACACACACACACACACACACTGACCAGGGCACAGGGGTCACTGTTAGAGATGAGGGTAATGCAGAAACACGGCTGAGTGGGCAGCTTTCGTGTCCAGTACACGTATATCTGAGAAGGGGCCCGTGTCCGTCATCTGAGACTGACAAAACATCATCGCCACCATCATCAGCGTATCCATGATATAAAACATAGGTGATGACCATGTCTGAGATAAAAAAAAAAAAATGGCAAAAGGGTCGACAACAATAACATTCATAATGATATGATCACAAGGACGAATGTTTTAACATGATGATGACAGCGATGGCAACGATGATACTGCTGATGACAATAAATATGCCATTAACAATGACGACAATGATGGTGGTGACCATGATTAACAAGCACGCGGAGTAACAATGAAGATAATAACGATGGCAACAATTGTGATGACACCACTGATCATGACAATGACGACAATGACAGTGACAATAAAATGATGACATTGAAAGACTGCCACTCCCACCCAACCCCTCCCCTCAAAGCAATGTCAGTAGCAGCCGCTGCTTATTTCAGTAAGTTTCAGAATTTCAACAGTCATCACTGAGTCCGCCTGTTTCACAGCTGACGAGGACAATGACAGGGATCAGGGACAAGAAAAAAAAGAAGAAGAAAACAGGAACAGTAATAATCATGGTCATAAAACAGGACAAGCACATGAACAGTGAGACTGAGAACGGGGGCAATGAAGAGTATGGAATATAAATGGACATGATTGAAGGTGATATATAACAATACAGATTTAGTTAGTTCAATTTCACTTGCTTTTTTTTTTTTTTTTTTTTTTTACAAACCTTTTCATCTTGATCACCATAAATATATATCGATACTACATGGAAAACTGAACAGAGCAATATCAACATGAACACAAATACACAAATCATTTATTTCTGTTTGATTTTCATGATATATTTATATTAGCTCTCAAGACGAATGTGTTTTGGATGAAAAGATGTGTTGCTATATCTAAAAATAAAAACCAGACGGATCTTACCGGTTCATCGTCAGAATTGACATCCTCATCATCGACGATGATGATTTCTTGTTGGGTTGATGCGATGCTGGTGGATTCCGAATGTCCTATACCACTGTCCTGCTGTGTACACAGGTGAAGACAGGATACTTAGCCCATCACTGACAGTCTTACATACAGCCAATCACTGACAGTCTTACATACAGCAGTGTTCTATACCACTGTCCTGCTGTTGTACACAGGTGAAGAGAGGATACTCAGCCAATCACTGACAGTCTTACATACAGAAAAAAGATAATACACAACCAATCACTGACAGTTTTGCATGCAGCACGGAGACTATATGCATCCAGTCACTGGGTGGTTTTACATAAAGTAGAATGATAATACACAGTCACTGACAGTCTGGCCTGCATTTCTTACACTGACCTGCATACATCAGCTGAAATACATGGAGTAGCTGACACTAAAACAAAGTCAATTTTCAACAAAATATTTTTTATCACTTTTGTGTGTGTGTGTGTGTGTGTGTGTGTGTGTGTGTGACAGATTATTAAAACGAGAGTGTAAAACCTTAAAAAAATTGTTTCATTTCATTTGCTTTGAGAACCTGATGTATCATAGTACATAGGAAAGTTTTGCTATTACTGTAAGTTGTCAATGAACAAAACACACACACACACACACACACACACACACACATACACCATCTGACTCCGAGGTTAAACTTTCCCACTGACAAATAAATCACAAACAAGACATAGAGGTGGAGAAGGTCTAGGGAAGGAGGATCTGGGGGGTGGGGGGAGAGGGGCGGTCGAAAGAGGAAAAAAAAAAAAACACAACCAAACCGCTCACACTCCATACCTCCATAGCGGTCTCAGCTCTGAGATCATCGGTGTCCTGACAAGCGTTGTGGGAGTGGAGAGAGGGTGGGAGAGACACACAGGGACTGTGGTGGGGGGATTCAGACTTGCTGCCCATGTCTGACGACGATACTGGCAGAGACGTGGCCTACGAACAAAACACACAGGGTTCCCACACAACTGAAAACCCAAGAACGTTCCACGGCCCTCTAATGGACTTGACAAGCATCGGCACAAACTGCGATCTTTTTTGGACAATCAAACGAGCCACTCACCTAAGCCTGTATGACATCCATACCTCTTACACATTTTTACAATAGGCCATATTTCTTTTCAATTACAATCAAAAAACAATTATTTCCTTTACATGGCATTCATTCCAACAGAGGAGCTAACCATAAGTGATCTTTCAAATTCAGGTTATTACAACTCAAATGTTTCTTACACAGCCCCCCCCCCCCCCCCACCCCCACCTCCTCACTTTCCCCCTCCCCCCTCCTCTTTTCTCTCCTTCACCATAGCAAACACCTGTAAGCACTTGCAATGCTGTGGTGGGACCAATGTTAAGGCATATGCATGCTCACACACACGCACGCGCGCGCGCACGCACACACACTTTCACACACACACACACACACACACACACACACACACACACACACACACACACACACACACACACACACTCACACTCACTATCACTCACTCTCACACACACACACAAATGCAAGCATGCATACACACACACACATGGTGAGACAGAGAGAGAGAGAGAGAGAGAGAGAGAGAGAGAGAGAAGAGGATGTATGATTCTGGGAAAAGAGCCTTTGAAGCAAAAGGAGAAGTACTTCAGTACATCCAGTCTGAAAATTTCTGAACTTCTCATACACAAGCCTTATGTATAACATTGCCACCTTATGTATAACACTGCCACCAGACAAAACAATCTCCACACATAGTCCTATCCTGATTTACTACTGTGTCAGCACTGTGGCTGCCCACTATAATCTATTAATCTCATGCACAGAAAAACTCTTGCCCATGTATCATCACAAATCATACCACAGCCCAAAATACAGACTGATTCCCTGTTCTGCTTTAATATTTCTGCAACTTTCTCAGCATTAACAATGCGGACTTATTTCTCATTCTGCCTTTACCCCGTTGATTCTGAAATGAAAACATTTCTTTGGACAATGGTCAGGACTTCTACCACATCACAGATCACTTTGCTTTCATCTCATCTGGAAAAAGGGTTCTCCACCTAATTCATACAAACACCTGTATCTTCTAAAAGGTGAAAAAGTTCCATGGAGTACAGCATGTGATGGACCACTCACTATGAAGCATGTCTGTACAGAGCGCTGAGATCTGCATGACACTAGGCATAAGCATCTCACTGCAGACTCCACACAGATCTTGTTTGAGTGTGTTTCAAGAAGATGTGACTTGTAATGCTCTTCCATCTGACCTTGTATTTTGAGGAAAGTGAATCCAGCTTTATGGCATTTTGAGTCTCTTTGAATTAAACTGAGTAACTGTCGTATGTTTGGGGAGGAAGGTGGGGAGCAGGGGTGGTAGGGGTAAGCAGACAACCCTGATCTGGATTCAGGCAGTCAGTTTGGCTATATAAATAGCATGAACTGAATTAAACTGAATCTTATTCATTCTTACGGAAAACCTTTCAACTTCATTTCCTGACAACCCCCACTCGAGTACTTTAACTGGGACAACTGGCATACAACGACCATGCCTATTAAAAGTGTCTATGCATTAAATTCAGTGAACAACAACAACAAAATGAAACAATACTGTGCATGTGAACAGAATCCACGACTGGGCATAAAATGAAAGGAAGCAAACACGGCTCCATGACTGGGCCAGACGCATGGGCCGATTTTGCAAGGTATCTCAGTCATGCGTTGACCATGAAGATCTGGACAAACACAGCTAGCTCACTGACCATAGCTTGTGACGACTTGGCCTGACTACAGGTGAATTATGCCACACTGATCCTTCAATCAACACAGATCTGTGTGTTTGCTCTGACAGACTCATGATCTGCCCAGCTAAGTTAGCTTCCTGTAAAGAGATCTTCAATGAAATTTCAAGTGTATTTTACACAGGACTGAAGATTTCACCACATCGTCAAAACACGTCTGACATCGTCAACACACTGGCCAGCCTTCTCTCTTCCCTCATCAGACTCCCTCTGTTCAAAAGTCATTTCTCTTTGAGTCTACGAAATGTTTCTCTGCGCTAGATTGCCCTCCCATCCCTGGTGTCACTGAAATGCTCAGAGAGCTTTCATCTGGGAAATGCTGTCACTTTATATGTTAATGTCCAACGTTATCATCAACATGATCATGTATTGTTATATGCAAACCACCACATTCCTATGACTGTAATGTCATTTGTACATATAAAACAATGTAATCACTCTTATTGACTGAGGTCATTTTCTTATACCTAACAGTAAGAAAAAAATGTTGTAACTAATACCAAAAGCCTACTTTTAAAATAAAAAAAGTAATAATTCATTAAGTGACTTTTCAAATAGGTTTATGATAAATATCCAAATGCTCTTTGAAAAAAAAGTAAATGAATTAGAATGTAAGATTCTACTGATAAGTAGTAATCTATAAAATAAAAAAAAAAATTCCAGCTTTTCTTCTTGCAAAACATGAAATACAATGCAGTGTGGTTTATTTAGACTGCAAGTAAAGGAACAAGGAAATCAACCTATAAAAGTCAGCTATTTTTTTTTTCAGTGACAAACAGTTGATCATTTAACATTTTTCAGTTTTGATATAAAAAAAAAAAAAAATTACCTTAGAACATAAAATAGTAATCCATGGCTTTTGACCTTGCATTCTTAACTATTCTGGAAGCCTCTACTAATCAGTTGCACCATGAAACCAATCTGTTACCATCGTTTCTGTTGAAAATCAGTGAACAGGAAAACACATTGTGCCCTATGAAACAGGCAAGATAACTGATACTGAGCTGTTTTGTCAGTGAAGTGAATTACTGGGTATTACAACAGGTATAGCTTCACATCAAATTCTAGGCACTCATTGATTATCAGTGATTGTCAAGTTAAATCTTATGCATGTCTTGATATACGTGCTGACTGTGCATATCAATAATCTGTTGAATTGCATAAAAGGGCCCCACAACAAAAGCATATGTGACTGTGAATGAACCTTCTCTCTGTGACAAGTGCCACAAGAAAAGAAAGAAGTTGTTAAAAAAAAACAGTGCATCATTTAAAGATCTATCAATCAACAAACAACAGAGCACCGATAAAATTCAACACGCCAGTTTCGGCACCAGCCTTCGACGTCACCTGTGGGACTTGCAGTGTGTGCATCAGAGAGGAATCCCACGGTCGATGGCTGACAGAGGAACAACTGGACTTCCACTAAAACACACATACCAACACACAAACACACACACACTGAAGTCATTCCTGTATCCACACCCACGGGCATGCCGAACGCTGCATGTCTCAACAGTAATCTACCCCCAGGTGGAAACAACATCCATGCAGACACCAGTCACAACACTCTGGTTTCTTCACTGGGTATGCATAAAACAAAGATGCCGTACATGACCCCAACAAATCTCTGCGGTTCTCTCACAAACTAAAAGTGAAATGTCTTTTTTGACTCTTCCTGCAGCTGGAGACAAAAACCCCAAGGCAGACAGACAAACGCACAATGAAGTATATCTACTACTAAGGGTGTGTGTGTGTGTGTGTGTGTGTGTGTGTGTGTGTATGCATGTGTGTGTGTGTGTGTGTGTGTGTGTGTGTGTGTGTGTGATTGTGTGTGTGTGTGTGTATGTATGAGAGTGTGTGTGTGTGTGGAGCTGGAGGCAAAACACCCAAGGCAGACAGACAAATGCACAATGAAGTACATCTACTACTAAGTGTGTGTGTGTGTGTGTGTGTGTGTGTGTGTGTGTGTGTGTGTGTGTGTGTGTGTGTGCGCTATGGGTGTAATTTGGACTTGCCAGGCCTTCTGAAATTTCTGAATTTCTCCCCAATGTGCTATCATAATGTGACAGTATGATAGCTGTTCCTATTACCTGTGCTGGTTCCATCTAAAAAAAAAAAAAAAAGTGTTCTTATATTTTTTTTATCTCTTCATAAAATTTATTAATTGTTTTATGCAAAGAGCTCAGAACAAGGAATGTCTGACATTTTCATCTCGGGCAGTCTATATTAATACTGTGACTTTCATGTCACAAGTTTCATAATATTTATTGTATTATATTGCTACACCATATAAAGTGCCATAGATATTACTTAAGGTAAAGTTATGTATGAAACCGAGACCAAAATTAATGTTTTACCCTTTCTTTTGATATATAATTGGCTGCTAGATTTTCACTGAGAAGCATACAATTTTCTTTTTGTAATTGCTTTCTGGCAAGGGAGATAATCTGCTACAGTCTGTCATAAAAAAAATTAAAACGGTCTTCCAGTCGCATCAGTTCCTCTGGTGCTTAATAAAATTAACTCATTAGTTACTTACACGGTACGTTAATAATATGTGGCAATTAAAAGGTTACATATACCTTTTGTGCAAGAAAAAGAACGGTCATAAGCCGAATTTTACAAGAAATTCAATTAACTAGCTTATTAATTAAACAGGCAAGCGTAGATGAGACAAGGGGGTATTGCGAAAACACACACACACACACAAAAAAAAAACCCATGGGGATATTGCACACACACACACACACCACACACACACACACACACACATAGTTTGTGAAAAGACACACACACACCAAATCACAAAGCGCATAGCATTAACGCAGTTTTATCATTCCCCAAAAAGACAGTCCGACTTTCACATACCGAAATCACTACCATATAACCACAGTCAGTACCCGACTACTCTGCTGCTCATCTTCCTTTTTTCTACTTTTTCTTGTTTTTTAAATCAATCTTTTGTTCATTTATGTGACAAAGTTACATTCTAAGTTAGTCTTCCCATCGCCAACATTTTTCTTGAAGAAAATGACCGACTTTCTTCTGGAAGTACCGAACTTTTCAACATCCACACCGACAACAAAAGCAAAAACAATCATCATTCAAACACCACACATTCAGAATGCACAATTATAAAGAATGTTGAACATGAGCATGTATTTCTGTGTATGTCTATGCATGTCTTTCAAGATGAAAACAGCTGTCTAGGTTAGATTAGAGCAAAAAAAAAAAAAAAAAACAGTAACAAAAAAAAAAAAAATATAAAAGGAAACAAACGCACCAGAACTTCCATGTGAAAGAAAAAATAACACTCCCACTAGCATGCATTCATGCATACATACACGACCACAAACAAGCACAATTCGTCTCTCACTTATACATACACGTATGCGCGCATGCACACATGCGCGCGTCTGCGCACACACACATGCACCCATATAATGCACGCATGCACGCACACACACACACACACACACACACACATCACATAAAACCAGCCACACCCAAGGTTAAAGACAAATAACAACAAAAATAAACAAACAAACAAAACACAACTTCATGCTGATGCACTCACATGGCACAATGTATTTATAACTACATAACCATATAGAAACACACACAACACACACACGAACACACACATGCTTGCACTCACATGCCACAATGTATTTATAACTACATAACCATATAGAAACACACAACACACACACGAAACACACACATGCTTGCACTCACATGCCACAATGTATTCATAACTACATAACCATATAGAAACACACACAACACACACACAAACACACACATGCTTGCACTCACATGCCACAATGTATTTATAACCACATAACCATACAGAAACACACTCACACACACACAAACACACACATGCTTGCACTCACATGCCACAATGTATCTATAAATACATAACCATATCTAAAAACACACAACACACAGAACACACACATGCTCAAACTGAAACAACAGCACTATCTAATCCAGCAACCATTAACTTGAGTTCTGTCTGTCGCACATCATCCCACTGTGGGTGGACTCGCCAGTCTCGCTGTACAGCTGCGTAAATACCTCTCAGTACAATGCCTACAGCCCAGCCTACCACAAAGGGCCATATCAGGGGCTGTTCACTCTCCAGAACCTGTATCTCTGATCAATGGCACGATGAACATGCACAATCACAAAATATATTACCTTCTTTTTTAAACTACTTTATTAGGTTAACTTTGGACAGTCAATGCCTATCTTGTGCGGAATTGGATGAAGACAAGTGACTTCTCATTCATTTTTCATTTTGGACAGTCGATGCCTATCTTGAGCTGAACTGGATGAAGACAAGCGACTGCTCATTCATTTTCGTTGTCCTGAGTGTTTTGTATCTTGCCTGAAGAAGACCTAAGAGGTCAAAACGCATCATGTTTTGTCTTGTGATTCATTTGTCTACATTTTTTGGCAATGCATTACCGCTAACATTTCAAATTTGTTTGGACGTTAACAAAAATTCCTTTTAGTTTTGCTTTGTTCACAGTTCAAAGCTTTGCTTGAAAAATACAGTACAAAATACTGCACCCAGAATGGAATGAACTGTCATTTTCTTTGCAGGTTAGTCACATTTTCGGAAAACCAGATTTCTGATTAGATAAATAACACTGTTGGAAGCAATGATTCCATTCCTGTCAACTGCAATTTTGGGTCACCTGCTTTGGCGTAAAGTGCACTCACATACATCGCTCTATTCCTTGCATGACAGCAAACAATGCAGGACTGTGTGGACTCTTTTGGTTATCTTCAATTTCGCTCCTTTCTTCCCAGCCCCTATCGTGACTACGTCATCTCAGAAGCATAAAGGACCATGAGACAGGAAGGGAGATCAAAGGAAAAGGAGAGACCACTCCCATAGGCTAGACATGTGCAGATGGCAATAGATAAAAATTAAGCAGATTACAAAAAAAATATATATCAAATAAGGCAAGCCCAGGTCAACTGTGTGATATCTTATAAACACGAAGATAAACTGATTATGCTTTGTGCAAAAACTTTTCAACCCTTTGAGAGAGAACACCTTAGACCATACTGCTCCATTAGTCACAATAAAATAAGATTTACAATGACAAACAGAAATGACAAAATGCAAATTACAAACACAAATGAACTATAACAAAAAAGAAATATAACAGGTGTTCACTGATGGCATGACAGAAAAGGTTTTACATCAAAAATTTCACTTCGACCCTCTCGTCTTACAAAGTGGAGGAGGAAGCAACTTTCAGGTACTAGCCATCGAAAGAAATTTGTACTGTTTCTCAGACCTGTTAAAAATCTCAAGAATTGGCTTAAGTGTAATCAACTTTAAGCTTATGCCACTTGAAAATGCTTGTGCTCCAAGTGACAGAACAGGTTCCAATGTTGAAAGGATGTATGAACAACAGACTGACACATATTAAATGCATTTAACCACACAAACTATTTTTGTATTGAAGATTGAAATATACAACATTATTTATATAATCAAGTGAAATAGCCTGTGGTTAGTGTGGGAAGGCTTTTCCTCACTTCATCATGAAGAGTGAGAATATTCTGTTGATCTCGGTTTGGAGTCCGGTGGACACACAAGAACTTGGCTTCATTTGGAGTTTGTCCCCTAGGGGAGGTGCACTGCATGATCCTGCCATTTTGTTAACGTCGCCACTAAATGCAGGCCTGCAGTTAGTTTGCATGGCCACCCTAGTAGCATGCATTCTTCTTTCCAGTGCTGGACCAGTTTTGGAGGATAAGGGCACAGGGCCGGGTTTGTCTTGAGGTTACTGGCCATGATTTGGCTTTAAAAGTCCTCATACTTGTTCTCTGAACTTGCAGGAAAAGTATAAAGTCTCAGCCAATTTGATTATATGTCAGACAAATGTAAATGTTTCACCTTTGATTTTCTGCCTCCACTTAGTTCTTCACCTCAGATTTTGAAATGGATTGTAACAACTGTGTTGGACAGTAGAAACCGCTAATTGAAACAAATCTTCAAAGGAGTTAAATACTTTGGTAGTGTGATAACCATTTTCATACCATTAGATAAACATAGTATGAATTATTCACCAACTGAAAAAGCAATTTAGGCCATCAAGAGAGTATCATAAATCATCTCAACTGATCATACAAGTATTGGCGTAAAGTTATCTTGTTAAAATATAGGCATAAAACACCTGCTTAGAATCTTAACACTTGAGAATGAATATTTCAGTCTTAAAGCATATGATGGGTCTGTGAATTGGTCGGTCTTGATCTCCCTTTTAGAGGGTTCAGCTAACAGTTATGTTTCTGAGGTCTATCTGATTGACAGCTAATGAATGTTTGTTATGGAAAGTGTAGTGTTGGGGAGGGGTTTTATCATCTGAAAGGAGATGGACACATTCTCAACACATGCAGTGTGATACAACACAGTTTTTGACCAAACATGACAACTCTCAGAATATGGTGGTTTCAACCTCTTATGGAGAAGTGAAAGTAAGAGGTCCATCACATGCATAATGCAACGAGCTCACAAAAAAAAAATTGAGGGAGAGTCACACCTGCCGGTGTTCTTTGTAGTGGCAGGGGGGGGGGGGGGGGGGGGGCAAGGGAAACACTCCTCCTGTCCATGAGCGTCACATCACTTCAGATATGGGAGTGTTGTAGTAATGTTAATCCATATAGCAAGACTGAGTGGGGTTGGGAGAGGGAGTGGTGTTCAACTTGCTGTGATCCCTGTTACAATGTTGACATCAGTGTTCCGTAAATCATCTTGTCGGCTTGTAACAAAACCAGCCAAATGGACAAAGGAATAGCTTGTCATCATTAGAACGATGTCATCATCACTCAAAATGGATCAGTTCCTTCATTCAGGCTTTAGTTGTTTGAAGATTGTGCCACTATTTTGTCATGTAGTGAGCAATAAGTTGGGTCACTTTGAAAACATCGGGCTGTAGTTTAACATACCAATCAAAGCCTCTTCCTAAGAATGGAAGCTCTATAGTGATTGGATTAGTGCATCAGTGCATACAATTTCTCTTGCCATGGGTAGGGAATTAGGCAGGACTTGTTAGTTTGAAACCCTGTGCGCATATTTGGAAAGCAAGTTGTGTGCACTGCACGGAGGTGGTGCCAAGATTGGTAACAAGTTGTTAAGTTTCGCTGGGCAGAGGTAGGAATAGAGCATGACCTTTTAGTTTGAAACTTTTAATTTGATATTCAGATTGTGCATTGCAGTACCACAATTGGGCAAGTTAAAAGTAGGCTCTGATTTCCTTTTTCATGTGCAATTGGATGTGGACATGTGTACATTCCTGTTGATAGTGCATGCTAATGTGTTTATTTGTTCGTGTAATGTATGTACTTACATGTAATTGGTATTATGTATGGAATGTTTGTGAGGAGGTCGAGGACGGATTGGAAGGAAGGATGAGGATTAGACAGTCAACTACATAGCACATGTGAAGATAGTTTTTCTCTCAGCCTGATCTTGTATTGAATGTTCTGAAGGGGAAACCAGAGTATGGGGAGAGGCCACTTTTTCAACCTGGTGCAGATTTTCTTTTACCTTACCTTGGGAAATACACAAGTAGCAACAAAGTGTCTGTTGAAGATACGAGTCTTTGAATTCAAGTAATGTTGCCACTATTAACATAGTTCTCTTACACCGTTGCCTTGCCAAGGGTTTCGCTATAGTATTCAAAAGAATGGTGGTTTGAAAAATTGATGATCGGTATCTATGCATTTGATTGTCATATCTTTGTTTGGTGATATGTGATACTTCTGTCACTGTATGAACTGTCACAGCATTTGTTGTCAGTACGGTGGTACAAATGAGGAGCGTGTTCATGCCTTTTTTTATAAGTGGTTGTGGAGCTTGTCATTCCTCTTTTAAATGATTGTGGATTTGTGTTAGTGCTACTTGTTACAATTTCAGGAGATGAAAGAAAAACTGTGATTTGTCTTGTGAAATATATGTGATGTTTATGTGTGTAATGTGTATATATGGACTTGATATTGCACTGGGTTTAAGAATATGTTCCGCCAGCAAGAGCTGGAACATGACCGTATCAGAATAGCAATGATAAAATGGTTAAGTTACATAATGTGGGGAGGGGGTTATGTGTACATGATGGAAGTAAATCACTATGGAAGTTCCAGTCTAGTGACCATATAATGATGAATTGATCTGCCCTACACATTGCCTGTGTTTCTTCAAGTTTGGTTATTCTCCATTTTCCTACCCCATCAACCAAGCTTGCGGCAGAGCGCAAGACTAAAAGAGTTGCAGTGAGAGTGCATAAGTTGTGTGAAAAGCATGCTCTTTTCCATGTTCTGTGATGATGTTTATTTTCTGGTTGATAAATGTGACAGAGACTGCACTGCCTGTCTCTGATAGTATGAAAGAACAGTTGCTTGCTGCAGTGATAACATGTACATACTTCCTCTGCGTACATGTGTATTTAGCCTGCATTCGGTGCATGTTTTTTTCTTTTTCCAGAGCAAATGTGCGTGTTTTCCTTGAAAGTATGGTGAACTTTCTCTTTTTCTCTCTAAAAGTATTATGAAACTTCACTCTTAATCTGAATGTTAACAAAATAGTTGTGCCTTGAAACCACGTGTTTGGGTCTATTCGGAAATAAAGATTGGCAAGCTTTCATTTTTTACAGTAAATGAAACTTCATATTCTGTCTGATAGTAACAAGTTTTTAAAGCCTGTTTTGGCTAAGTATACTTACCATGTCAGACCATAGCATTAAAACGGCTGTCAGTCAGCTCTGTCAGGCCGAAGTTTTTGTGGCAAATGCAGTCATAAGATAGTCACGTGACGCCCACCCTACTTCCGATTACGGAAGATGCCGAAGATTGTGTACTGTCCGTCATTCAACGAGGCCTGCGCGCAAGGCAACCCAGGGAACCTTGGCGCTAGCGGGGAAGGTAGGGCGGGCATTAGAGTCTGACATGGTAAGTATACTTAGCCAAACAGGGAGTATAATACAAACTCCCCATTTTGGCGTCGTATACTAGTCATGCGGATGTCCCTTAGATAAAAGTTTATGAAAGGGTTCTCCGAACGCCAGTAGGCTGCCTCCAGGAGATTGCACACGGGGACAGAGTGCTGGAACGCTGTGGACATGGCCAACGCTCTGACCCTCGTGGGCTCGAGGGGAACGGGCTGGGAAGTCTTTGTGAGCCTGGACATAGGCAGATTTGATAGTATAGAAATAGCCACCTAGAAATC
>JADBJO010025701.1:0-23443 GCA_016801955.1 Conus betulinus
TTTGTTTACGTTAATCGTCGTTTTTAGCATGGCCGGTCGTGTCTGAATTCACCTTTCCGGAAGAAGAACCTTTACATTATTGACAATGAGAACCCAATAATACACAATATAACTCGACAATGTAATTGTTTTATTGACAGTTTAGAACTAACGTAATTGTTTTTTATTGACAGTTTAGAACTAATGGCATTTTACCCAAAGTGATATCCAGCAAGTGATATTCACTTCGTGCGATGAATTGAGTGTCATCCACTAAATTGAGATCAGCTACAGAGGACTGTTTGAGGATCATGTAACATTGCTTATGTTCCTATGGGAGCAAAGTAGGATTATAATCAGTAGATTATAATAATAGACAGGGCTGGAAATGGGCCATAGCATACAGTAGGATTATAATGATTGGTCCATGGCACTCAGTAGGATTATAATGATAATAGACAGGGCTGGAAATGGGCCATAGCATACAGTAGGATTATAATGATAATAGAGAGGGCTGTGGTCCATGGCACTCAGTAGGATTATAATGATAATAGACAGGGCTGTGGTCCATGGCACTCAGTAGGATTATAATGATAATAGACAGGGCTGTGGTCCATGGCACTCAGTAGGATTATAATGATAATAGACAGGGCTGTGGTCCATGGCACTCAGTAGGATTATAATGATAATAGACAGGGCTGTGGTCCATGGCACTCAGTAGATTATAATGATAATAGACAGGGCTGTGGTCCATGGCATACAGTAGGATTATAATGATAATAATTTAATAGACAGGGCTGTGGTCCATGGCACTCAGTAGATTATAATGATATAGACAGGGCTGTGGTCCATGGCACTCAGTAGGATTATAATGATAATAGACAGGGCTGTGGTCCATGGCACTCAGTAGGATTATATGATAATAGACAGGGCTGTGGTCCATGGCACTCAGTAGGATTATAATGATAATAGACAGGGCTGTGGTCCATGGCACTCAGTAGGATTATAATGATAATAGACAGGGCTGTGGTCCATGGCACTCAGTAGGATTATAATGATAATAGACAGGGCTGTGGTCCATGGCACACAGTAGGATTATAATGATAATAACATTAATAGACAGGGCTGTGGTCCATGGCACTCAGTAGGATTATAATGATAATAGAGGGCTGTGGTCCATGGCACTCAGTAGTGATTATAATGATAATAGACAGGGCTGTGGTCCATGGCACTCAGTAGGATTATAATGATAATAGACAGGGCTGTGGTCTATGGCACTCAGTAGGATTATAATGATAATAGCGCTGGAAGTGGTCCAGTCTGGCTGATATCCACCTTGGATGAATATTTTCAGTGGAGAAAAAGATCAATTTCCGCTAAAAGCAAAACAAAAAATGAGAGGGGGGAAAGATCCCTGAGAATTAATGGTACACTTGAGTGTGCCTCATTCAGCATGATTCATCATTTGGCACAGCAACACTAGAAATGACAATGGTCAATTATTTGGCACAGCAACACTAGAAGTGACAATGGTCATTATGGGGCAGTTGGCACAGCAACACTAGAAGTGACAATGGTCAATTATGGGGCAGTTGCTCATAATCAGAAGAGCCAGTTTAGAAGAATCAGAGAGTGAAAATGGTTTTAAAGTGGGATTGGATTGAAGTAGTTGTGGAGGACAAGAGATTATGGAAGCATCTGGGAAAGATTACACGGCTGGGATATGCAGTGTGTGTGTGTGTGTGTGTGTGTGTGTGTGTGTGTGTGTGTGCGCACGCTAGCAGGGCATGAATGATAGGTCCAAAGGTGGTATGGGTTTGGAGGACCCCATGTAAAGAGACAACACCAGTAGGTGACAAGAAGTGTAGAGAGGAATAGTTACATTACCAATAAAGCCCATTAATTATTTTGTTTGTTTACAGCCAAAAAAACAGGTGCGTGCGTGTGTGTGTGTGTGTGTGTGTGTGTGTGTGTGTGTGTGTGTGTGTGTGTGTGTGAGAGAGAGAGAAAATCATACATGTTAGTCTGTGTAAAACTCTCAAAATTATGCCCAGAATGCACTAGATTGCACAGATGTCTAATTGAGAAAAAAAAAAAAAAATCAATTGGGAGGGAGAGGGGAAGGTAGTAATCCCCCTCCCCGCTCTCCTGATCCCTCTTCGCCTCTTCATTGTCCCTTGTCAAGATTTAACCCGTATTTTCATTCTGGACTATTTGAAGCCCTTAGTAAAGTAAGAAGTCTAGCGACAATAGTGACATGTGCTGTATAGGAGTATGTCTCCAGTTCAACCAAAGTTTGCACTTAAACTGCAAGAAACATTTGTATCAGATAAAATCAATGATAAGAAATAATCTATGTTAAAAAAAGAAAAAAAAGGCAAAGGAGATTTTCATAACCATAGAGAATGTAGGTGCAGTGACTGGAGTGAGAGATGGTGTTGCATGAAGCCATGAACATTCAGACCTGACTAGCATTGCAGCCTATAACTTCCACAGTCTGTGTATGCATGCACATGTCTACCACTCTGGATTCAGTTCTCACAAGAGACTATGAGTACACATGCATGCTGACACACACACACACACACGCACACACATATGTATCTTGATCTTGCTTTCTTCTTCTTTCATACTCCTGAAATCTTGTCATCTAGGTTTGTTACAAAATATTGCCTCTCTTCTGGGCCAGGTCAGAGTATGAATATGAATTTTGCTTCTAAAACAAGTTGAAATAATTTTACAAAATAGTTATCCAACCAAATACCTCTTATTATAATTGGAACGTGGCCGTAATAATTAGATCCTTGTTAAAACAAATTTGGGAGAGAAGGGAACTAAGCGTGCCTTGTAAGCAGAACAGCCAGGGTGATGACCCTTGACATATATGGCCTGTCACTTGATTCATTGTAAGTTTCAGTTTCTGCACCTTCCCTGAAAAGCAGGAGGACATCCATGTGTTTACACAGAGAAATGTTTGGTCAAACTGGTTTCAGTCAGAAAATCACTTTCTCTGTCACATGTATGGCATGAAGTGTGACTTTTTCAAGTGCTGATGTGACAAGGTGTGAGTGGAAGCATGTGTCAGTTGAAGTGTTCATCCTGTCAGGCTCAACAGTTTCAAGTCCTGATCTACTGAGGTTTGAAAGAAACCGTGTGTCAGATCCAGATTGAAGCAGATAACTCTGAAGTGTGTCCATTGCAAGTCCTGATTTTATTACGTATTCTTATGAGCGCAAGCAAGTGTCTGTTTCAAATCCTCTTTCTGTGTTCCAGGTGCTGATTTTACTGATGAAGAGAAGTGTCCACAAGAACAGTCTCGTCTCAATTTAGAGAAACAGATCAGGGAGGCTGCTGATGGCAAGCAAAGGTAACAACATATCTGTTGACATGTGTTTAAAGGTTAATGCTAGACCTTCCATACCAAACAGAGAGAAAATGAGGGATGTAACTTGTTAGGCATTGTTCTGGTGTCACTTGTGCAAAACTGTGCTAGCTTTCTGGAATTGGTTCCAGTGTCAGATTTACAAGGAGTGTTCCAAAAGGTTTGTCCTATATACTGCCATTTTGAACCACTTGCTGCACAGATTTCTAGCTTATTTCTGATCAGAATTTGTACTTGGTGCTATGTGTGTGAACAGAACGGGAGGAATTGTACCATCAGCTGAATTTCAGGGCCAGGAGTGTTTTGTTCTTTCCCCAAATTCCCTCCCTTGGTTGGCATTCTACCTGAGAAGTACAGATATAATGCAAAATACTGTGTAGAAACTACATTGCCCCGTGTGTGTGTGTTTAAAGGCACATTGTGTATGACAGTGCCAGTGCCATGATACTAGGATCTCTGATTGAGTGAGAGTGAGAGGTACTGTTGTGTCCTCCGGGAGGGGAGGCTGTCTCCTGATGACTTGATGTGAGCTGGAGGCTGTCTCCTGATGACTTGATGTGACGTGTTCCCTGTGCACTGTGCTGCAGCAGAACTTGTCCCATGTGTGTGGCTCTGAATGGGGCAGCTAGAATGGCTGGCCTGAGAGTAACATTACTCTGAGGACCAGAAAGACGAGAGAGACACTGTCCCTCCCACCCCCACACCCAAGGAAAAAAAGGTGTCACGGTGCAGTTTGACCTTCTTGGGAATTTTGGAGCAGTTTATCATTGTAGAGCAACAAAGCAGTGATAAAAGCACAGCTGATCCTACTGTATCTGAACCATTTTTGAGGTGGCTAAATCTTTGCGTGCACACAGGGAATGAGTGTACTGTGAGGGACTGTGAAATTGAGATTTGATTTGGAGGTTTAATCTTCTAAGCAGATGACAGGATGCCTAGATCACCTTTCATACAAGATTAAATGCTCAGTTTTATGCAGAGAAACTTTAATGTTCTCACTGAAATACAGACAGAATATCAACTGATGTTCATGTATAGACAGCAGGCGTTTTTGTCATGTTTTCTTGTCTTCACTCTCGTATAGATATTTCAGCTGTGGACAGCAAGAATTAAGGTGTAAAAACACACACAACTATCAGGTTTCCTGGATCACAGATCACTTGCCTTTGCAGTCTTCCTCACTGTTATTTACAGACAAATTATTTATTGTATAGTAATTATTTCTTACTTTGTATACATGTGTTTATCAGTCAGCCATCTTGCCCCCCCCCCCTCCCCCCCCATTCTTCATCTCCTGTCACAGAGTGGAATGAGGAATGCTTTGTAAAGGGATCTGTCAAATCTGTCTCATGAATGTATGGAGGCATGTAGGTTATTAGTGTATTCTACCAACTCTTTCTATTGCTCACTCACACCACCCTATGACATGAATGTATGGAGGCATGTAGGTTGTTAGTGTATTCTACCAACTCTTTCTATTGCTCATTCACACCACCCTATGACCTGGCTTCACGAACAGTGTACATTTGATAAACAATGAAAAGATGGAGATGACTCTTTAGCTCATGAACAACATCAATATACAAACTAATTTGTTTCTGTCCACATGTGTTCGCAGTCATGCTCCCTGTTATGCTGGAAAAGAATTCATTACACTACTCATGATACAAAAACAATAACAACAAAAGAAATTTCTAACACTTTCAAAGAAAGTGAACAGGTGAGTCCTTCTGGATAAAAATTAAATCTCGTCGGAATTTCCATCACTGGTCAGGTGTGTCGTCCAAACTGGAGTAGGCACGCACACACACATAAAGAAAAACGCTCCTTGTGGTGATGATCATCAATCACTTGTGCGTATGTATGCGCTGTCATGCGTGGCTGTAGGCACATCAGTCCGTTTGGATGCATGCATGAAATTGTGTGTGAAAAAGAATAATACTGATAGAGTGTCCTGTCACCTATTCACTGATCTGCTTTTCTAAGAACTTGATGCTTCCAAGGTAAACGGCAAACCATGGTTTAGTGTACATTTCTTCTCCTTCAGAGAATTTCAGAAGCCAGCCTCACACTTCCAGTGGATTAGGCCCAGGGTCATCGAGTTTTCTTTGGTCTCACTGACTGAATCAGTTTATTGTGAAATAATCTCTGTCCTAAGCTGGTTAGCAGTAATAATTGTGCATCTGTGCTTTTGCTGTATGTGTTTTGGGGGGTTTTTTTGGTTTTTTTAAAATCATTTTTGTTTCTTTCACAGTTTTGGTATAATGTAGTTATTGTTGGTAGATGGTGTATATGTATAATTCATCGGCTGTTTTTATAATCAGTTTCTTTTTTTTTCTTTCTTTCTTCTGTTTTTTTGTTGGTTGTTGTTCCTTGTTGGTAAGGGGATGCACTTTGTCGTTTTGAGACCTGATTCTGTTCACATCTTTCTGTGCAAACACAAGTTTTCATCCATCACTTTGGATCAATTCTGCTGAGCTGAAGTGTCGGCAGACTCTTTTTTTTCTTTTCAGCTTAGTCTTCAAAGCATAAGTGGTTACTTTTATTCTTTTTCTTTCACAGTTTTGGTGGATATATAATTATACTATGTATGTATATGATTTTTAAAAGTAAAATGACTTTGTTTTCATAGGTTATCTGTGGGAAGCTTTTTTTGGCAGGATTGTTAAGTGCTTTTTTTTTTTTTTTTTTTTTTTTTTTTTTTTTGATGGAAATATTCTTTGACGGTGTTTATGATTTATTTTGGAATTGTGAATGACATGGAATTTTAGTAATTGTGTATGTTTCGTAAATCTTGTGTGCTTTCATTACCTTGTGGTATTTTACTAAAACAAAATCAAACACAAATGTCAACAAAGTGACAAAGGAAAAATGGAAACACACTAAGAGGACATCTTGATGCACAGCAGAGGGTGTGCTGGTATCTTCAGTCAGGATCATGAACACAGACCAGTCACTGTGGCACAGCAGAGGGTGTGCTGGTATCTTCAGTCAGGGTCATGAACACAGACCAGTCACTGTGGCACAGCAGAGGGTGTGCTGGTATCTTCAGTCAGGGTCATGCACACAGACCAGTCATGCACAGCAGAGGGTGTGTTGGTACAGAGGGTCATGCACACACCAGTCACTGTGCACAGCAGAGGGTGTGTTGGTATCTTCAGTCAGGGTCATGCACACAGACCAGTCACTGTGGCACAGCAGAGGGTGTGTTGGTATCTTCAGTCAGGGTCATGCACACAGACCAGTCACTGTGGCACAGCAGAGGGTGTGTTGGTATCTTCAGTCAGGATCATGCACACAGACCAGTCACTGTGGGTACAGCAGAGGGTGTGTTGGTATCTTCAGTCAGGGTCATGCACACAGACCAGTCACTGTGGTACAACGCTTGTGTCCTGAGTTACAGTGGGTTGGGAGAGTCCTGGTTACAATCCTATTGGAGACATTCTATTGGAGTGAGGCTTCTGTCAGTTGGTTTGGGTTTTTCTTTTTCTTTTTCTTTTTTTTTCCTTTCCTTTTTTTTTTTTTTTTTTTTTTTGTTTTTTTTTTTTGACATCTCAGATTGTGTTGCCCTTTACCTCCTGTCTTTTGGTCATCAGGGGTCCATTTTGCCCTCCCCTCCCATTCTTGTGGTTAGTTTGGGTCACAATCTGCAGCGTCAGCACTCCCATGGAGGCTGCCATTGAAGGAACATGCTTCGTTTTCTTCCGTTGCAGAGACTGCTCTTTGAATTGGAGTCCATCTAGTTCTAGTGGTCAAGTGGAGTTGATTAGGTTATGTTCTGCTCATAGTAGGTCAGAGTAGGTGTGGCTGAACTCCACCCAGTGGATCAGCAGTGCTACAGTGCCTCCTCTGTGGCTTGCCAGTTACTGAGTTAGTGACCTGAACTAGAAGGCTTTCGTGGATTGCCAGCAGCACAAAAAGCTGCACATTGCTGCTTATGGGGCAGCCAGCGTGAGATTTGTGTGAGAATAATGCCATTGAGAAAGTTTGGAGTCTAGGGCATTTAAAATGCAATTGTTGCAGTGTATTGAAGATTATACTGATGTGTGCTCATTTTTGTTTGTTTGGGGTGGAGGTGAGGGTGTTGTCACTTTTTCAAGCACGGTAAACATTTATGTCCTGAAATCCAAACAGAGTAGGTACTTCAGTGATGAAAGTGGTAGTCTGCAAAGAAAAGTAAATGCTGTTTCAAGCAGCTCTGGTGGCATCATCCAGTCTCCTTAAGGATTGACAGTGCTCATTGCACATCATAGTATATCTTTTTATTCTGACTGTATGAGACGCAAACATCCAGACATGCAGACATAGACACACACAGACACATACATGATTTGTAACATGTGCACAAAAATGTGTCAGTTGAACAAAAACAATTTTAGAATAACCTAAACATAATAAAGTAGCAGACCTTACTCTTGCTTCATATGAAAATATTGCCTTTTTTGAAAGAACTATAAGATCCACTTTCTTCAGGAAAACAGTACTTCACACCACAAAGAGTCTGAGAAGGTTGGTCATGAAAATAAAAACATCAGCACCGTCCTTATTTCACACAGTCCTATGCAGGAACACACTAGGACTAGGTAGTTTCTTTACTAAGCTATAACATTTGCTTTTGAAATGATGTACACAGTAAGTAATCCACACTGAAAACAATCTCTGAAAGTGCTTTCTTCAAGTAAAAAAAAGAATAATAGCAGTCCATTTTTCACAAAGTCCTGTGCAGGAACATACAGGAATTGACTAAGTGGAAAATCCAGTACAAAAAAAATGAAATAAAACAAAAATAGAACAGTAAAGAAAAATACTGATATGACAGTAAAATGTTTCCCTGGTGTGAAACTAGAAGTGCTGCTTGGTGTGCCAGATTTCAGAACAGGGGATAATGCACACACACACACACACACACACACACACACACACACACACACACACACACACACACACACTCTCTCTCTCTCTCTCTCTCTCTCTCTCTCTCTCTCTCTCTCTCTCTCTCTCTCTCTCTCCCTCCCTCTCTCTCTCTCTGTCATAAACACACACACACACACACACACACACACACACACACACACACACACACACACACATATACACACTTGCTCACACACACACACACACACACACACACACACACACACACACACACACACACACACACACACACACACATGTGGTCAGCAGTGGATGTTTTGACCATTATGACTGATGGTGTTTTTTTGATAATGCCCATGAGTAGTGTGAGACCCAGGAACTGCTTCATTTCCAGCATCTAGACTATTTTGTATTGGCTGTGGCCTAGCCTGCATCTGCCGGAGTGTTTGTTGTGCATGTCTGTTGGATGCTGCGACTAAGTTTTGGTGTGCATGTCTGTTGGATTCTGTGACTAAGTGTTGGTGTGCATATGTTTGATTCTGTGACTAAGTTTTGCACCAAATCATCTATGATAAAACGAGAAAAAAAACGGTATATATATATATATATATATATATATATATATATATATATATATATGTCCCCACTGGGTTATTCTTTCAGTCCAGGATTCCCTACAACATCAGGTGAAGTTGGCTGAAACCCATCAGCTGACTGACTGTCAACATCAGCAAACACACCGCCGCGCCTCCTGCCACGCCTCCTTCTCCTTTCCCCACTTGCTCTGCTTGCTTGGCCATGCTGCAAGCTACCACCTACCCTCCCCCTACCCCTAGTCCTTCCCCATGCACTGACCGTGCTGTGTTCAGTTTCGGCTTTGCTGGCCGCGCTGTCTGATGAGTCGTCACTCACTTCAGCTACAGCATCAAGCTCCAAGTCGACGTCAGTTGTGTCTTCTACATTGATCATTTGTGGCTGAAAATCCTCGTCTGCATGGTAATGTTCCAGAGAATCATCTGATTGAAGTTCATCACCACTATCCTCTTCAGTTAGCCACTCTAATTCACGCTCAGCTTCGGTTAACTCCATACATTGTGGACGCTTTGTGCTACTATCACTCGTGCTTGGCCCTGGCATCAGCATTTTGCTTGCCTCGCATAGATAATGAGTTCGTTGTCACTGCAGTCACCCACTCATATTGCTTAAAAAAGTCATTGCTGGTTGTCAAAAGGGGGTTTCACATACATTTGTAGATTCTACAGACCTTCACAATTCTGAATCTATTATAGTTTTACTTCCCGGACACTATCTGACTTTACACAAGGCCAAAAGGATTGACCGCCGTTCCTGAATAGTGATTGTGGCAGTGAAGCAGGCACACAAATTATCCACCGTTCTGGAATGGCTTTGAGGCAGTCTAAAGGTTGAGCACGTTTATAGCTCTTTAGTCCGTAGCTTTTAATCCTGCATGTGCCTATTACAACTAACAGCATGTTTTTTTCAAAACAGTGGGTTTATGTGTTGTGAATTGGGGCTGCTGTCCTAGAGGGTTACTAACTAACTCTGCAACACCAATGTGTGTGTGTGTGTGTGTGTGTGTGTGTGTGTGTGTGTATTGACAGTAAATTATAGCAGTTTATATCCCAAGCTTATATGCAGATCTGTGGTGCAACTATTCTGTATGGTCATGCATGTCTATTGTAATTTCACAGTTATTTAGCAAATATTGTGTTGAACATATTATAACTAATTTGCATGCAGTTATGCCATCTTAATGAATGTCAAACTGAAGCTGCATGACATCATCTGTACACACAGATCTCAGCTCTGTAAAATGTGTATCATCATCTGTATGCACAGATCTCAGCTCTGTAAAATGTGTATCATCATCTGTACACACAGATCTCAGCTCTGTAAAATGGGTATCATCATCTATACACACACAGATCTCAGCTCTGTAAAATGGGTATCATCATCTATACACACAGATCTCAGCTCTGTAAAATGGGTATCATCATCTATACACACAGATCTCAGCTCTGTAAAATGTGTATTGTCATCTGTACACACAGATCTCAGCTCTGTAAACTGTGTATTGACTGACTTGAAATGGAGTGTCATTCAAAGACAAAGTCCAAGCTTAAATCAAAACTGCCTGCCTGAATACAGGCCATTCCAAGGTCATCTAGCAAGTTCTCTTCTGTAGTCAGTTGACAAGGTGAGGGGGGCAGTGAACACTGTAGAGCACCTGTGAAGTACTTGATGGTTGGTATTGGATCTAGCAGTTTGCAGACTGGGGGTTGAAAGCCTGAGCATGTGCATTAGTGTGTGTGTGTGTGTGTGTGTGTGTGTGTGTGTGTGTGTGTGTGTGTGTGTGTGTGTGCGTGCGTGCGTGTGTGTTTAATGTGGTTAGTGTGTGAATGCGGACAGTGCTGAATTTGGACAAGGTTGGTTGGTTTGTTTGTTTTATGTAGACAGTGTTGAATGTGAACTGTTTAAATCATTTGACAGTGTTTGTTGAATAAGGATAATGTTGAGTGTGGTTAATTTTGAATGTGGAGAATGCTTGTTGACTGTGGACAGTGTTTGTTGACAGTGAACTGTGTGACTGACAGTGTTTGGACAGTGAACTGTTTGTTGACAGTGAACTGTGTTGACTGTGGACAGTGTTTGTTGACAGTGAACTGTGTTGACTGTGGACAGTGTTTGTTGACAGTGAACTGTGTTGACTGTGGACAGTGTTTGTTGACAGTGAACTGTGTTGACTGTGGACAGTGTTTGTTGACTGTGAACTGTGTTGACTGTGATCAGTGTTTGTTGACTGTGAACTGTGTTGACTGTGAAGTGTGTGTGTTGACAGTGAACAGCGTTTATGGACAGTGTTTGTGGACTGTGGACAGTGTTTGCTGACTGTGGACCGACAGTGTTTGTGGACTGTGACTGTGGACAGTGTTTGCTGACTGTGGACAGTGTTTGTGGACTGTGTTTGTGAACTGTGTTTGTGGACTTTGTTTGTTGACTGTGGACAGTGTTTGTTGACTGTGGACAGTGTTTGTGAACTGTGTTGTGGACTGTGTTTGTTGACTGGATTGTTTTTGACTGTTGACAGTGTTTGTGTGGACTGTGGACAGTGTTTTGTTGACTGTGGACTGTGTTGACTGTGGACAGTGTTTGTGTGTTGTTTGGACTGTGTTTGTTGACTGTGTTGACTGTGGACAGTGTTTTGTGGACTGTGCTTGTCGACTTTGTTGACTGAGGACTGTGTTGTCTGTGGACAGTTTTGTTGACTGTGGACTGTATGTGTGTTGACTGTGGACTGTGTTGACTGTGGACAGTGTGTTTGTGGACTGTGGACAGTGTTTGTTGACTGTGGACTGTGTTTGTTGACTGTGGACTGTGTTTGTTGACTGTGGACAGTGTTTGTTTGTGGACAGTGTTTGTTGTGTTGACTGTGGGACTTGATTGTGGGCAGTGTTTGTTGACTGTGGACAGTGTTTGTTGACTGTGGGCAGTGTTTATTGACTGTGGACAGTGTTTGTTGACTGTGGACAGTGTTTGTGACTGTGGACAGTGTTTGTTGACTGTGGACAGTGTTTGTTGACTGTGGACAGTGTTTGCTGACTGTGGACAGTGTATGTTGAATATGGCTTGTGTGTGAAAATAGTGAAGGGTGTTGGTGAAGTGGACAGTGTTTGCTGAATGTGGCTTGTGTTTGTAGAATGTGAACTGTGTTTGTTGAATGTAAACAGTGTTTGTTGAATTGGGACAGTATTTGTTGAATGTGGACAATGTTAGTGAAGAAAGACAATGTTGAGTGTGGAGAGTGTTAAATGTGAATAGTGGTAGTTGAACATGGACAGTGTTGAATGTTCATAGTTTTGTGGAATACGGACAATGTTAATTGAATGGAGACTACATTTCTTAAATGGGGGACTGTTTGTTGAAAGGGGACATGTTTGTTGAATGGGAACAGAGATTGGTGAATCAGGACTTTGTATGCTGAAGTCTTTTTTCTTGTGTGTTGAAGTGGGTTTTTTTATGTGATCAAGGGTGAATTTTTTTTTGGGGGAGAACTTTTCTGCTGTGTTTCTTATGTGTGGATATGAAAGGTAAATGGGTTTCTCAAACAGCATTGGTTTGAACTTTGAGTCTTTAATTGTTTTGCTATGGGAATAAAGGTTAATAACCCTGTTTTTTGCTTCCCTTGTTTATTTTTCTTTACTTCCAAGTGTACGTTGCTTGGAATACTGTGCAATGGTGATTTGATCTGGCTTTAGCTTTAATGAATGTGGGGAAGCTAACATTGACTGGGGCTTCATTTCAAAGCAGGAAGCATTGTGAAACACCCCCAACTCCTCCATCCCACCAAAGAATTTCATGTGGATGTATACAACCCCTTTTGTTTGATTTAATGGGACCCTCATGATATTGTGCGTGTGTGTGTGTGTGTGTGCGTGCGTGTTGCTGTTGTTTTTATGGGTTTTTTTTTTGCTATTTACTTCTGGTGTTTGTATAGAAATATCATTTTCTCAAAAGAGTATTGCAGGCTGAGTTCTGGATTTTTACCATGATGTGCTGTAGTAGACCTTGTCTGGCATTGTTCCCACCTAGATTCTCTGTTAGAAAGATAGAGCCAGAATTCTGTGGAATGCGCCAAGGAGATAAGTTATGAGGAGTGAAAAAAGGTAGATTTTAGTCAAGTTTTGGAAGAGTTTTCTTGATATAACTAAACTATGAAGATATTGGTTAATTCTTTTTATCAGTGATATATGCTCTTTACAGAAATGCCTACCAACCCAAAATAGCCATACTTGAGTACTGTGGAAGAAGAAAAAAAAATAACTACTGTTATTTATACATACATTCAAAAAAGTGTGTTGTCCTTCTTTCACTGTTGAACAAACCTGAATGAAAAGGAGAAGTTGTAAGCCAAACACTGCCCACTTTGGCGCAAGTTCTTAACAAGTGATGGAAGAGACAGAACTGCCCAGAAATTAAGTGACAGTGCTGAAAAGATAGCTGGCGGTATATGGACACATCAGATTCATGAGACAGATGAAGATGATAGACAGAGAATCTTACGAAAAAAAAAAAAAAAAAAAATGTCATTGACGCCAGACCAACACTAGATAATATGATGAGTGCAAGCCATCTTTACCATAACAGTAAATGGAAAACTGTGTGTTGTGTGCAAGAGCACATTCTTCATTAATCACGGTTGCCATGGTAATGTGAGTATGCAAGTATGCGTACATGTACATCTGCTCAGCAGCGCTTTTGTAAGAACATAACGTATCCATGAAAATTGCTGAAAATGGGCATTTGTTCCTGGTTTCTACAGTATCTGTTCTTGATTAACAACATTTAAAGTAGAATGTGTACAGGTCTTTATCTTCTGGCAGTATGGAATTTTAGCATGATAGTGTAGTGTATATACATCTATCTATGTGTGTGTGCGCAGGGGTGAGGGGGGTGGGGGTGCACTTAAAATCATGAATATGTTAGTGTTTGCTGTGAACTTGTGAACATTTTCTCTCTCTCTCTCTAGAGGGAAAGACACTGGACCTGAACGTGGACTCTTCAGGCTTCATTGACCCTGAAGTCAGGAAGTTCCCAGCTGAGACAATAACCACCGGTCAGCCCTCATGCCAGAACCCTGTCAGCCCTTACCATACCACACTGATGGAGAGCCTGGAGAAACTGGATCAGATCAGGTAAAGAATTTGTGTTGCTTTGTGGGAAGACAGAGCCCATTCAAATATTCTTTCAAAGAGATAGGCTATGAAAGGTAGTGCAGCATATACATGAAGTCTTAAACCAGAATGGAAATCTGTAGCATCACAGACATCATTCCTATCCTGATCCATGGTCATGCAAGGAAACAGTGTCAAAGTGTGGCAGCGATTCATGCCTTGTTCTTGTAGTGATCTCCTCAGTGTTTATTTGCTGTCCATGTCCGTGGTGGTTTCAGCCATTTTCTGGGGACTGTCTCTGGATAGATGTACTGATGTAATAGATCAGTTTTAAAGGGGGACACACTTATGCTAGCTCTGCCACTATGCAGTTATAAGCATTAAGGGCCTTAGTTGTTGGTGTTCTGTGAATAGTGGATCATGTTTTTTCTTTTAAAGATGTAACAAAGTAAAGGAAATTGGGTAGGAGAGAGAGAGAGAGAGAGAGAGAGAGAGAGAGCTCACTGGGAACATCAAAATTCTCTCGGAGATACATGTGTACTCTATGTTTTATTTCATTCTGATGCAGAGTCTGTCAGCTTCAATTATAGGATTTACACTTGTGCAAACACTTTTTTTTTTTTTTTTTTTGTATAGAACATTTTTCTTCATTAAAAAAATGAAGTATCTTACCTTCAGCGTTTTGTTTATGGATAGATTGATCAATTGATTGATTTAGGTCCAAGTCCATAGTCACAAATGAGGCCCCAAATGCTATACTTTCTCTGTGACCTTCAGAGCTGTATGTACCATCTGTCAGGAGATCATCTGTTATTGAAACAACATCACTGCACAGTTCAGCCCTTGAGGAATATTGTGTCCCACTGTGAGACAGACTGATTTCTTGTTTGTTTAGTATTCATGCACAATCATCTTGTGTCCCACTGTGAGACAGACTGATTTCTTGTTTGTTTTGTATTCATACACAATCATCTTGTGTCCCACTGTGAGACAGATTGATTTTTGGGTTTGTTTTGTATTCATGCACAGTCATCTTGTGTCCCACTGTGAGACAGATTGATTTCTTGTTTGTTTTGTATTCATGCACGATCATCTTGTGTCCCACTGTGAGACAGATTGAGATTGATTCTTGTTTGTTTTGTATTCATGCACAATCATCTTGTGTCCCACTGTGAGAGAGATTGATTTCTTGTGTGTTTTGTATTCATGCACATCAACATGATCCTAATATTTTTTTTGTGTCATCTTTGATTCCCAGTCCATATAAAATCCCCAACAACATCTTTTTCACATGAAAGAATTCTTTGCAAAGAAGCAGAGCAGAGTGATTTACTTTTTTTGTTCAAGTGGTTCCATTAACACATGAACTCTTACCATAACCTTGAGCTCTTGACTTTTATATTTATTTTTTTCTTACAGCCCAAGTACCTCTACATGATTATGATGATAACATCATCATGTGTTCTCATCTTCACCCTGTAACTGACTATATATCATGTGCCATGTTTCAGGTCTGACATTACACAGGGAGGGCAGGCGGCCTGGTGGATGAAGCTTACTCCTTCACAATGCAGAATCCTCTGGAGGAAGCATCAGGTCTGTGGTCTGTTAGTATGTCTCCAGTCTGTGTCTGAGTGTGCACTGTTGGTATAGTAGAAGGCCAGGAGGAGGATATACGTGTGTATGTGTTTCATGCTGACAACAAACTGCACCTGTTAAGGCAGAAGGCAAATGGATTTGGGGAAGATTTTTATAAGAGATTTTCTAGGGTACACAAGATGTCCAATGGTGCTGACCGTCAAAGCTGTTAGCAGTATGGATTTTAATAACCCAAGCAGTTTTTCCCTACATTTCCATACTAGATTCATGCCTGAACAGACTCTGTAGAAAGGCTTACTTTTCCAGACCGTTTGTGTTTTTATGTCAATACTAGATTGAAATGACAGTAGAGACTACCTCCTTTTAAGACTTTTTTTTTTCCTGCTGGAACATTTGATGTATGTCCATGTAAGACTGAGTTCCTAGTGGAGGTCACCTGTCTAAAATTTAAAAAGACTGCTTGCTGGCCATGGTTTACTAGTGGAGAGATCACCTGTTAAAGACTGACTTTTCTGGCCATGGTTTTCTGGTGGAGGTCACCTGTTAAAGACTGACTTTTCTGGCCATGTTTTCTGGTGCAGATCACCTGTTAAAGACTGACTTTTCTGGCCATGGTTTTCTGGTGGAGGTCACCTGTTAAAGACTGACTTTTCTGGCCATGGTTTTCTGGTGGAGGTCACCTGTTAAAGACTGAATTTTCTGGCCATGGTTTTCTGGTGCAGATCACCTGTTAAAGAGACGGTCTTTTCTGGCCATGGTTTTCTGGTGGAGGTCACCTGTTAAAGACTGACTTTTCTGGCCATGATTTTCTGGTGGAGGTCACCTGTTAAAGACTGACTTTGCTGGCCATGGTTTCTTAGTGCAGATTACCTGTCTTTAAAGACAGACGTTGCTGGCCACGGTTTTCTAGCTGTCCACAATAGATGAACATCGCCCATGAGACTGCCTTTAAAGACTTGTAATTGTGGACTGTTTTTGCTGCCTGTGCTAGGATCATTCCCCAGTAAAGGTGTGATCCCTTTCAGTGTTTTTCTTGAGCAATCTTATGTCCATACTACATTTACTGCACACAATGAAGGAGGTCGGTAAACAGATCAACCTATAAACAAAATGGTGTCAAAGGTAATGCATTACTGTATATCACCAGGGAGGTGACAATGTTGTCATTATTTCAGTGTATATCACCAGGGAGGTGACAATGTTGTCATTTAATTCATTATATGTCACCAGGGAGGTGACAATGTTGTCATGTGCGTCAGTGTATGTCACCAGGGAGGTGACAATGTTGTCATTTAATTCAGTGTATGTCACAAGGGAGGTGACAATGTTGTTGTCATGTCTGTCAGTGTATGTCACCAGGAAGGTGACAATGCTGTCATTTATTTCAGTGTATGTCACCAGGGAGGACAATATTGGCATGTCAGTCATAGTATGTCACCAGGAAGGTGACAATGTTGTTATTTATTTAAGTGTATGTCACCAGGGAGGTGACATGTGTTGTCACGTCTGTCAGTGTATGTCACCAGGAAGTTGACAATGTTGTTACTTATTTCAGTGTATGTCACCAGGAAGGTGACAGTGTTGTCATGTCTGTCAGTGTATATCACCAGGAAGGTGACAATTTGTGATTTATTTTAGTGTATGCCACCAGGAAGGTGACAATGTGTTGTCATTTACTTCAGTGTATGTTACCAGGGTGGTGAGAATGTTGTCATGTCAATCAGTGTATGTCACAGGAAGGTGACAATGTTGTCATTTTTTTTCAGTGTATGTCATCAGGGTGGTGACAATGTTGTCATGTCAATCAGGGTATGTCACCAGAAAGGTGACAATGTTGTCATTTAATTCAGTGTAGTTAACCAGGGAAGTGACAATGATATCATGTAAGTCAGTGTATATCACCAGGAAGGTGACAATGATGTCATTTAATTCAGTGTATGTCACCAGGGAGGTGACAATGTTGTCATTTTTATTCAGTGTATGTCACCAGGGAGGTGACACAATGTTGTCATGTGCATGTCGTCAGTGTGTCACCAGGAAGGTGACAATGTTGTTTATTAATTCAATGTATGTCACCAGGGAGGTGACAATCTTGTCATGTAAGTCAGTGAGTTTATGTTACCAGGAAGGTCATAATGTTGTCATGTCATTAAGTGTTTGTCACCAGGAAGGTGACAATGATTTCATTCAGTGTATGTCACTAGGGAGGTCACAATGGTGTCATTCGGTGTGTGTTACAAGGAAGGTAACAATGATTTCATTCTGTGTATGTCACCAGGGAGATGACAATGTTCACATGTCAGTCAGTGTATGTCACCAAGAAGGTGACAATGTTGTTACTTAATTCTGTGTATGTCACCAGGGAGATGACAATGTTCACATGTCAGTCAGTGTATGTCACCAAGAAGGTGACAATGTTGTTACTTAATTCAGTGTATGTCACCAGGGAGGGTGACAATGTTGTCATTTCTGTCAGTGTATGTCACCAGGAAGGTGACAATGTTGTCATTTAATTCATTATATGTCACCAGGGAGGTGACAATGTTGTCATGTGCGTCAGTGTATGTCACCAGGAAGGTGACCGTGTTGTCATTAATTCAGTGTATGTCACAAGGGAGGTGACAATGTTGTCATGTCTGTCAGTGTATGTCACCAGGAAGGTGACAATGTTGTCATTTATTTCAGTGTATGTTACCAGGGTGGTGAGAATGTTGTCATGTCAATCAGTGTATGTCACCCAGGAGGTGTGACAATGTGTGGATTTATTTCAGTGTATTCACCAGGGAGGTGACTATGTTCTCATATTTGTCGGTGTATGTCACCAGGAAGGTGACAATGTTGTCATTTATTTCAGTGTATGTCACCAGGGTGGTGAGAATGTTGTCATGTCAGTCAGTGTATGTCACCAGGAGGGTGACAATGATGTCATTTAATTCAGCGTATGTCACCAGGGAGGTGACAATCTTGTCAAGTGCGTCAGTGTGTGTCACCAGGAAGGTGACAATGTTGTCATCTATTTCAGTGTATGTCACCAGGGAGGTGACAATGTTGTCATGTCTGTCATTGCATGTCACCAGGAAGGTGACAATGTTGTTATTTATTTAAGTGTATGTCACCAGGGAGGTGACAGTGTTGTCACGTCTGTCAGTGTATGTCACCAGGAAGGTGACAATGTTGTGATTTATTTCAGTGTATGTCACCAGGGAGGTGACAATGTGTTATTTATTTCAGTGTATGTCACCAGGAAGGTGACAGTGTTGTCATGTCTGTCAGTGTATGTCACCAGGAAGGTGACAATGTTGTGATTTTATTTTAGTGTATGTGTCAGTGTATGTCACCAGGAAGGTGACAATGTTGTCATTTACTTCAGTGCATGTTACCAGGGTGGTGAGAATGTTGTCATGTCAATCAGTGTATGTCACCAGGAAGGTGACAATGTGGTTATTTATTTCAGTGTATTCACCAGGGAGGTGACTATGTTGTCATATCTGTCGGTGTATGTCACCAGGAAGGTGACAATGTTGTCTTTTTTTTTTTTCAGTGTATGTCATCAGGGTGGTGACAATGTTGTCATGTCAATCAGGGTATATCACCAGAAAGGTGACAATGTTGTCATTTAATTCAGTGTAGTTAACCAGGGGGAAGTGACAATGATATCATGTCAGTCAGTGTATGTCACCAGGAAGGTGACAATGATGTCATTTAATTCAATGTATGTCACCAGGGAGGTGACAGTGTTGTCATGTAAGTCAGTGTATGTCACCAGGAAGGTTACAATGTTGGTTTTTATTTCAGTGTATGTCACCAGGGAGGTGACAATGTTGTCATGTCTGTCAGTGTATGGCACCAGGAAGGTGACAATGTTGTCATTTATTTCAGTATATGTCACCAGGGAGATGACAGTGTTGTCACATCTGTCAGTGTATGTCACCAGGAAGGTGACAATGTTGTCATTTATTTCAGTGTATGTCACCAGGGTGGTGAGAATGTTGTCATGTCAATCAGTGTATGTCACCCAGGAAGGTGACAATGTGGTGATTTTTTTCAGTGTATGTCACCAGGAAGGTGACCAGGGAAGTGACAATTGTTGTCATGTCAGTCAGTGTATGTCACCAGGAAGGTGACAATGTTGTCATTAATTCAGTGTATGTCTCCAGGGAGGTGACAATGTTGTCATGTGCATCAGTGTGTTTCACCAGGAAGGTGACAATGTTGTTTATTTAATTCAGTTGAATCAATGTATGTCACCAGGGAGGTGACAATGTTGTCATGTAAGTCAGTGTATGTCACCAGGAAGGTGACAATGTTGGCATTTATTTCAGTGTATGTCACCAGGGAGGTGTGACAATGTTGTCATGTCTGTCAGTGTATGGCACCAGGAAGGTGACAATGTTGTCATTTATTCAGTGTATGTCACCAGGGAGGTGACAGTGTTGTCACGTCTGTCAGTGTATGTCACCAGGAAGGTGATAATGTTGTGATTTATTTTAGTGTATGTCACCAGGGAGGTGACAGTGTGTTATGCCAGTCAGAGTATGTCACCCAGGAAGGTGACAGTGTGGTAATTTTTTTCAGTGTATGTCACCAGGGAGGTGAGGTGATTGTGTTGTCATATTTGTCAGTGTATGTCACCAGGAAGGTGACAATGTTGTCATTTATTTCAGTGTATGTCACCAGGGAGGTGACAGTGTTGTCATGTCTGTCAGTGTGTATGTCACCAGGAAGGTGACAGCTGTCATATTTGTCAGTGTCAGTGTATGTCACCAGGAAGGTGACAATGTTGTCATTTAATTCAGTGTATGTCACCTGTGAGGTGACAATGATGTCATACCAGTCGGTGTATATCAGTAGGAAGGTGACAATGTGGTTATTTATTTCAGTGTATGTCACCAGGGAGGTGACTATGTTGTCATATTTGTCAGTGTATGTCACCGGGAAGGTGACAATGTTGTCATTTATTTCAGTGTATGTCACCACCAGGAAGGTGAGAATGTTGTCATTTATTTCCATGTATGTTACCAAGGTGGTAAGAATTTGTCATGTCAATCGGTGTATGTCACCAGGAAGGTGACAGTGTTGGCATTTATTTCAGTGTATGTCACCAGGAAGGTGACAATGTTGTCATGTCTGTCAGTGTATGGCACCAGGAAGGTGACAATGTTGTCATTTATTTCAGTGTATGTCACCAGGGAGGTGACAGTGTTGTCACGTCTGTTAGTGTATGTCACCACGAAGGTGACAGTATTGTGATTATTTTTAGTGTATGTCACCAGGGAGGTGACAATGTTGTTATGTCAGTCAATGTATGTCACCAGGAAGGTGACAGTGTGGTAATTTATTTCAGTGTATGTCACCAGGAAGGTGAATTGTTCTCATATCTGTCAGTGTATGTCACCAGGAAGGTGAGAATGTTGTCATTTGTTTCCATGTATGTTACCAAGGTGGTAAGAATTTGTCATGTCAATCAGTGTATGTCACCAGGAAGGTGACAATGTGGTGATTTATTTCAGTGTATGTCACCAGTGAGGTGACAATGATGTCATGTCAGTCTGTGTATGTCACCAGGAAGGTGACAATGTTGTCATTTATTTCAGTGTATGTCACCAGTGAGGTGACAATGATGTCCTGTCAGTCGGTGTATGTCATCAGGAAGGTGTGACAATGTAGTCATTTATTTCAGTGTATGTCACCAGGGAGGTGACAATGTTGTCATCTCAGTCAGTGTATGTCATCAGGAAGGTGACAATGTGGTGAATTATTTCATTGTACGTTACAAGGGAGGTGATTATGTTGTCATATCTGTCAGTGTATGTCACCAGGAAGGTGACAATGTTGTCATTTATTTCAGTGTATGTTACCAAGGTGGTGAGAATGTTGTCATGTCAATCAGTGTATGTCACCAGGAAGGTGACAATGATGTCATTTAATTCAGTGTATGTCAGCAGTGAGGTGACAATGATGTCATGTCAGTCGGTGTATGTCACCAGGAAGGTGACAATGTTGTCATTTATTTCAGTGTATGTCACCAGGGAGGTGACTATGTTGTGTTATCTGTCAGTGTATGTCACCAGGAAGGTGACAGTGTTGTCAATTACTTCACTGTATGTTACCAGGGTGGTGAGAATGTTGTCATGTCAATCAGTGTATGTCACCAGAAAGGTGACAATGTGGTGATTTATTTCAGTGTATGTCACCAGAAAGGTGACAATGTGGTGTCATTATTTCAGTGTATTCACCAGGGAGGTGACTATGTTGTCATATCTGTCGGTGTATGTCACCAGGAAGGTGACAATGTTTTCTTTGTTTCAGTGTATGTCGCCAGGGTGGTGACAATGTTGTCATGTCAATCAGTGTATGTCACCCAGAAAGGTGACAATGTTGTCATTTAATTCAGTGTAGTTAACCAGGGAAGTGACAATGATGTCATGTCAGTCAGTGTATGTCACCAGGAAGGTGACAATGATGTCATTTATTCAGTGTATGTCACCAGGGACGTGACAATGTTGTCATTTAATTCAGTGTATGTCACCAGGGAGGTGACAATGTTGTCATGTGCGTCAGTGTGTGTCACCAGGAAGGTGACAGTGTTGTTTATTTAATTCAATTGAATCAATGTATGTCACCAGGGAGGTGACAATGTTGTCATGTAAGTCAGTGTATGTCACCAGGAAGGTGACAATGTTGTCATTTATTTCAGTGTATGGCAACAGGGAGGTGACAATGTTGTCATTTATTTCAGTGTATGTCACCAGGAAGGTGACAGTGTGGTAATTTATTTCGGTGTATGTCACCAGGGAGGTGAGTGTGACTATGTTCATATTTGTCAGTGTATGTCACCAGGAAGGTGACAATGTTGTCATATATTTCAGTGTATGTCACCAGGGTGGTGAGAATTTGTCATGTCCATCAGTGTATGTCACCAGGAAGGTGACAATGTGGTAATTTTTTTCAGTGTATGTCACCAGTGAGGTGACAATGATGTCATGTCAGTCGGTGTATGTCACCAGGAAGGTGACAATGTTGTCATTTATTTCAGTGTATGTCACCAGTGAGGTGACAACAATGATGTCTTGTCAGTCGGTGTATGTCATCAGGAAGGTGACATGTAGTCATTTATTTCAGTGTATGTCACCAGGGAGGTGACAATGTTGTCATCTCAGTCAGTGTATGTCATCAGGAAAGGTGACAATGTGGTGAATTTATTTCATTGTATGTTACAAGGGAGGTGATTATGTTGTCATATCTGTCAGTGTATGTCACCAGGAAGGTGACAATATTGTCATTTATTTCAGTGTATGTTACCAAGGTGGGTGAGAATGTTGTCATGTCAATCAGTGTATGTCACCAGGAAGGTGACAATGATGTCATTTAATTCAGTGTATGTCAGCAGTGAGGTGACAATGATGTCATGTCAGTCGGTGTATGTCACCAGGAAGGTGACAATGTTGTCATTTATTTCAGTGTATGTCACCAGGGAGGTGACTATGTTGTGTTATCTGTCAGTGTATGTCACCAGGAAGGTGACAGTGTTGTCAATTACTTCACTGTATGTTACCAGGATGGTGAGAATGTTGTCATGTCAATCAGTGTATGTCACCAGGAAGGTGACAATGTGGTGATTTATTTCAGTGTATGTCACCAGGGAGGTGACTATGATGTCATACCTGTAAGTGTATGTCACCAGGAAGGTGACAATGTTGTCATTTATTTCAGTGTCGTTACCAGGGTGGTGAGAATGTTGTCATGTCAATCAGTGTATGTCACCAGGGAAGTGGCAATGTTGTCATTTAATTCAGTGTATGTCACCAGGGAGGTGACAATGTTGTCATTTAATTCAGTGTATGCCACCAGGAGTGGCAATGTTGTCATTTAATTCAGTGTATGCCACCAGGGAGGTGACAATGTTGTCATTTAT